>AP027107.1:56824191-57105164 GCA_028142955.1 Pinctada fucata
TTCCTGTATACAAGACGAAAATCATCACTTCCGGTATAACTGACATTGTGAGAGTGTTCGTTTGCATGAGGTAGAATTACAACGTCTCATTCACTACATTTTCGAGGTTGAAGAACCCTTCCCGCCTTTCCCTTTCGCCTTATTCTCGGTGAATTTAGTAAGTATAAATTTAAATATATAGGATATACAGTAAATTCTGACAAACAAATGCAGCTAAGAATTGATAATTTAAGATTATCTTTTGTTGATTCTTAGTACTCGTGGTAATCTCTTCACAGAAATAGAAAGGATGAACTAATGATGTCGAATTTAATAATACAATTTTAATTTTCTTTCCTCAAGATTTTTAATTTTCCATTTTATCTGACATACATATATTACATATTTTACATGATTGCATTTTGATTTCATGTTTTATTCAAGAAATACAGATGATAAATAAATGTATATAATTTCATTGAAATATGCGCGGATCTAAAATAGGGGAAAGATGGTCTTTCTAATGCTCCATTTATCAATGGACGAATCCAGATTTTTTTCTAGGGGTTCCTAGCCATTTGAGGAAGGGATGTTCTAGCTATTGTTTTTGAAAAAAAAATAAATAAAAAGAAGAAAACTATCATTTTGACAAAAAAAACCTGGAGTTTCACAATGTGGTCCTTGATTATTATTTTCAAAACCAATATATGGCTGCGATGGCGAGTCAGCAAACATGTTTGACAGTTAAAATGAAATATATATAGTATTGCTTCCAAACGAACACTCTCAGCTATAAACTTATACCGGAAGTAGCATAGCAAGTGTCAGATTGATGATGCATCAGGATTTATTCTCTTATCAGGTGAGATAGGATATTTTTTCTTCAGTCTGTCCGTCCTGAATATAATTTTCAGTTTACCATAATACTACATATACATACTGTCTTCATTTATATGGCTTATCAAAGGACAAGTACGAATTCACATGGGCGGATAAAGCACTGTTTGCAAAAATGAAAGGAAAGCTGAATCTTTTTTAGTTGGTCAAAATTTAGTCATTGAGCAAGGAAACTGGATGTACAACCCACTCCCTCCGCAAAGACAAAAAGCTTATTGAAACTACTTTAAATAGTATTGACTTAATTCAAATGCAAATGTAATCCCCCCCCCCCCCATCTTTCCGTACTTGCATCCGCCCTAGATATGCACTGCAAGCTTTATTTAAAGTTTTTATTCAAAGTGGATTTTTTTGCCTATTTCTGATTACTCACCAGATGACTTCATTTCTCATTTCAGGTGTTACATGTATTTACTCCCAGACTTCTAATCACTGAATGTCACGGTGGACGAGTTTGAAGCTCGTCTTATATACCGGCGCTTTAGCGATGTACCTGGATTTTAGGTCGTACCTTCATTAGTATACATACGTCAGCAGGTGTGAAGGGTCGCTATAGCTTATTTCTATGTCATGGGACAGAGATTGTTAGAGTCTATATCTAACAATCTCCGTCCCCAAAAAAAATTACTATTTCGTCAAAGTTTTTAATGTAGGCTTTCAGCTTTAAACCAAGACTTAGCTATAATAGCTCACATTCCCGTCTCCCCTGACTTGTACAGTGGATATATGTGCCTTAGGCACGGTCCATTTGATATTCTGGGGGGGGGGGGGGGGGGGGGGGGGGCTTGGGTTTTTTGTCGGAGCAAGATTATTTTTTTCGCCCTGGACCGGGGCAAAATAATTTTTTTTCTTGCAAAGTTGGAACAAGGAAATTTTTTTTATAATAATTGATGTATATATTAAGAATGTTTGTGTTTCTTCAATTGAAATTCTTTATTTTTACTTAAATTACTCCAAACATTATTTTTATGTTAAACTTATATTCACTTCTAAACTGAGAGAGATGAAAGATTTTTACAATATGATATATAATTTTTAGTAAACAAAATGTATATAAGGTCATGTAACATGTAAGAGGGCCTGATGCAAGTTAATGAAAACTAGCAAAAAACTTATTTTAATTCTCCTTCCAAGCTTGTATATGAAATTAGACACTATGGTGATACATGTATCTATTAATAGTAATAAATTAAATTGATAATATATTTAAGAATTATAATTGTTTCGGTCACATGCATTCTTTTGATATTTTCAAATATGAACTAGCCATTACCATGATTACAGAAGAAAACTATGGCGAGCGAAGCGAGCCAAATTTTTTATATAGAAAGTAAAAACCGCGGCGAGCGAAGCGAGCCGAAAAATTTTCAGGAATTTTAAGCGAATTTTATGGTTATTCTTCAAATTCAGATTACTTGTAAGAGCAAGATTATTTTTTTCTGTCACACCATAAGCAAATTTATTTTTTTCATCAAAATTCAGAGCAAAATTATTTTTTTCGAAAAAAACCCAAGCCCCCCCCCCCCCCCCCCCCCCCCAGAATATCAAATGGACCGTGCCTTAAATAAAATTTCAGAATAACATGTCATTGACAACAATACAAGAATTGTATGTTTGTGTGTTTTCGCCTAACTGGAGGGTGTCTTTTTTTAAAACACCAGAATGGAAAACGAATTTTAAATACCACGTCCTAATCCCTAACCACAGTGACCACTGAAGCATAGAGGTGAGGTAAAAGTAGAAGTAAAGTAAGAAGTAAAATAAATGCAACTGCTCTAGTAAATTGTTTAAAAAGAGTGTTGACTTGTGAGTGCTTTTGAGATTATCGTCAGGATCTTCTTTAACTCATTTGAATACACATATCTTTGTTGAAGATTTTCTGTAAACGTTTTGCATTTTTCAATGTCCCAACTTTTTAAAAAAATATCCTTCAAAAATCAAAGTTTTTTCGCTCATTGGTATTCTCCCTCTTTATTTATGAGCAAGTTGCTTAATACGAATTCAGAATAAAATACAATAAAAATTGTTCTTTTGGTACCATAATTTCTGTACCTCATACTAACTACAATTTGAAAAAGTGCATTGCATTTTGCACATTTTCAGGGTTTTTACATTACAATACATTGCGAATCTGACTTCTGTATTATTTAAAATGAAAGGCAATAAATTTATTGTGCGTTTGGTACCAAAATTGTTAATTTAGCTACAGAATAAAAAAAGATATTGTATTTTCCCAATATTCAACGATTTTTCATCGAAAATTCATAGTTTTCCCCATTTTGTTGACAAGTAGATTGGTAAAATGAGATTGAGACTTAAAGACAAATAAATTGTCGTTCTTTTGGTACCAAATTTGTTGATCTAGCTGCAACATGGAAAAGGTAATTGAATTTTTCCTATTTTCAATAGTTTTTCTTCAAAAAATACCATTTTACCCCAAAATTTCGAAATGCCCAAGGATGCCAGAGTGGCATCCGCCGGATTATCCAATAAGAGGGTATTGACAACACTTTCATGTAAAACATTTTGTGCGTAATCTTGAAATTTTTGGGTTTCATGAATGGCACCTATGATTGCTGCGTTGGAAATTCCGAATACCTTTATTTCCTTGCGTTTGCGGTTTTTTTTTTTTATGCTCTTCAAAAAATTCGGACTTTAGGACTCCCCTGAAAAAAATTCCTGGATCCGCCCATGTAAACAGACAAGATTAGATCAAACCCTCCATTTGCACTTTTTAAAAATTGTTCAATCGGGTTCGGTGTCCAGAAAAAGCACCTGTCTTACGAAATGCGTGCGGAGAAACGGTCAAGCCAAAGGCATTCAAGACTCGAAAATCGAACCGTGTAAACTAGACATGCCCAGAGGAAAACCATCAATAAAGATTATACTAGGATCACTTTTTGGACCTATAGCTATTGCTTCGTTAGCATATTGGGCCATGCCAAGTGATGAATGGAAAGCTGAGGTAAATCACACTGTCACAAGGAATCATTCAGTCATTCAACTGTTCAATGAAAATATCAGGCCATAATTAAAAAATTGTTTGTTTCCCCTCGCCCCGACCGGGTCAGAAAAACGCTGCCGAGTCAGATTTTTTTATAGCCAAAAAGTCCAATTTTTTTTTTTTTTTTTGGGTCCAGAAATCGAATCACGGCCACGTCCACTTTCAGTTTCAACGTTACGGTACAATATTCTATCCAAATAGAATTGTAAATCAACTCAGCGTTTGAACGCTATAAAGACCCATCGCTCATTTGGAAGGGTCCGCTGAGTGTGGGCCAAACTTCAGGCATATTATCTAAATGCATAAAATCGAGTGAATAAGAAAACTACTACCTGATCATAGTACTGTACGTATTCGGTTATGATTAACCTACGTTTCTCTAGCGGTTTTCAGCGGTCTGTGCTAACTTTTTGCATCGTGAACGTCATTATCAATAGACTCAATATTACAATGAGTTCTTGATGTTGTTCGTATTGATGTTGTTCGTATAATTATTTTTCACTTTCGCTGTTTACATACAATAAACAGACCGAGAAAGAAAAGTATACAAACTTATTTCACCTTTATCATGCACTGGAAAACACCGGTCATTTATAGTCCGTGATTCTTGGTTGCGCGTGGTCAGTATCTATACAAATTCAATATTGAATATTTACAAGTCGTAAAAAATGTTGAGATGTAATCGTTCTATAGCATGCGCGGATCCAGAGGGAGGATGGGACCGGGGATCTGGACCCCCCTGAGATTTTCGGAGATGGGGTCCAGCTAATTGACCCATTTCTAATAGTGAAAGGGGTCTAAAAATGCATAAAAAGGCTTTGAAACCAAAAATTTCGCTCGCCATTTACAAATACTGTGCACAATTATTTTTTCTGCAAAATTCCTTAATCATTTTCATTTTTTTCATACTAAAATAATCTTGGGTCTCATGAACTCGTATTTTCAACAGTCCCTTACTTCATAGGATGTAACCTCCCTAATCTTTTTCAAGGTTTTGTCATTTTAAGATATCAAATTATTTGGGAAAATGACTTATCTATTTATTCTCATGAAATATAGACAAAATGTGAATTAATCAAAATTTGTGCGGCTCGCTCCGCTCGCCGATACAAGCTAGAAGTGAAATATTCATTGTTATAAATAATCATCTCAATCGAAGCAAGACAAATTACTATTCATATCTAAAACAATTTCAGGCTCGCTTAGCTAGCCAATTCTTCATAAAAACAAGTTAAAAGTCATGTTTGTAAAACATTAATGCCCCCCTACCCCTTCAGTGATTAAAGTCTGTCACAACTTTATACTTGCATTGATACAACCTATGGGGGTATAAAGTAACAGTTTCATTTCAATATGTAACTCCACTCAAGAGATATTGAACAGAAACCCTGAAGTTTTGGTATTTTTCAAAGTGCAAGGGGCATAACTCTGTCAAAATTTTTTTGATCGGACCTAAATATGAACTTGACCTAGATTTTCATTTGATGTGTCTGTATACAAAATTTCATTTTTATATGTAACTCCACTCAAGAGATATTGAACGGAAACCCTGAAATTTTGGTATTTTTCGAAATGCAAGGGGCATTACTCTGTCAAAATTTTGTTGATTGGACCCAAATAAGAACTTGACCTAGATTGTCATTTGATGTATCCATATACAAAATTTCATTTCAATATGTAACTCCACTCAAGAGATATTGAACGGAAACCCTGAAATTTTGGTATTTTTCGAAGTGTAAGGGGCATAACTCTGTCAAAATTTTGTTGATTGGACCCAAATAAGAACTTGACCTAGATTGTCATTTGATGTATCCGTATACAAAATTTCATTTCAATATGTAACTCCACTCAAGAGATATTGAACGGAAACCCTGAAATTTTGGTTTTTTTCGAAGTGTAAGGGGCATAACTCTGTCAAAATTTTTTCGATCGGACCTTAATACGAACTTGACCTGGATTTTCATTTGATGTGTCTGTATACAAAATTTCATTTCAATATGTAACTCCATTTAAGAGATATTGAACGGAAACCCTGAAATTTTGGTATTTTTCGAAATGCAAGGGGCATAACTCTGTCAAAATTTTTTTGATCGGACCCAAATATGAACTTGGCCTAGATTTTTGTTTGATGTGTCTGTATACAAAATTTCATTTCAATATGTGAATCCACTCAAGAGATATTGAACGGAAACCCTGAAATTTTGGTATTTTTCAAAGTGCAAGGGGCATAACTCTGTCAAAATTTTTTCGATCGGACCTGAATACGAACTTGACCTGGATTTTTGTTTGATGTGTCTGTATACAAAATTTCATTTCAATATGTGAATCCACTCAAGAGATATTGAACGGAAACCCTGAAATTTTGGTATTTTTCGAAATGCAAGGGGCATAACTCTGTCAAAATTTTTTTGATCGGACCCAAATATGAACTTGATCTAGATTTTCATTTGATGTGTCTGTATACAAAATTTCATTTCAATATGTAACTCCATTCAAGAGATATTGAACGGAAACCCTGAAATTTTGGTATTTTTCGAAGTGCAAGGGGCATAACTCTGTCAAAATTTTTTTGATCAGACCCAAATATGAACTTGACCTAGATTTTTGTTTGATGTGTCTGTATACAAAATTTCATTTCAATATGTGAATCCATTCCAGAGATATTGAACGGAAACTGATGTCGCGGACCGACCGACAGACCGACAGACCGACCGACAGCGGCAAACCTATATGTCCCCTCTTCTTCGAAGGGGGGCATAATAAATGTGAAAGGAAAGCTAACAATACCCGCCCTCAAAAATCAATCCTTAGTGCACACGTTGCCCCTCCCCATGATGTGCACCGAAATATACCTACATCATAGGTAGACTTACTACAATTTTGGACCCCCTCTGACCAAAAATACTGGATCCGTGCATGTATAATGCATCTTTATTCTCGCAGATTTGACGTTGCCGTAAAATGACCCGTTGCGCCGGCTGAAACACTTGATGCAACTGTTGCGGAAGTATTTATCGTGTATCTTGGGACAATCTGTTTATATAGAGTAGGTTTTACAGGACAACGTAATTTTCTTTTGAACGTGTTCAATAAAATAAATAGACATTTCATACTTAACCAGCGATAGAAATTGAGACATAACGGATATTTTTTACGGAAAGCAGGCGGCGATTTTTCCCGAAGTAAGAGGCGAGAAATCGCCGTGGTTGCCAGCTCTTAGTCTTTATCATATTATAATTAGAAACACAGAGTATGACTGCGCAGCTGTAAGGAGTCCAGTAATGTGCAATTTGGATTCAAACGAGTTTAAACATATTTGATACATGTAGTTCTGGCAGCAAAAAAAAAAAAAAAAGTACCCGCCTGCCGAGTCACTTGGAAAAAACAGACCCGGGGGGAGGGGAAACAAACAATTTTTTAATTGTGGCCTCAGTGTATTAATTTTGACAAATTGTTTTAGTCTACGTTGCTATGTTAAATTATTTCTATTTAATATAATCTGCCCTTACCACAGGCCGAAAGATCTCGCCTGGGTATGCTTTAGACTTGATGTCACATGTGCATATGTGGGACTGAATCACTACTATATGACTATTGTTACATAACCAGGTCAGTGAAACGGCAGATCTCGTTCCAGCTTTAAAATGGACCAGATTGTACCCCTTATACTTGTAGTTACTACAAGTATGGATGCAGGACATTTCAGTACAAGGACGTTTCGGTACATAGAAAAAAGTTGTTTCGGTACATGGTACAAAGACGTTTCGGTACATGTTTTTGTTTTTGTACATTACCTAATTATTGACTGATTAGAGAGGAACCCCTCTCCCCAAATCATGTCCCAAAAACTTAGAGTGGAAAAACGTGATTGTTTAACTCGAATTCCAATATATTATGAAGCTTATGTTTTAAATTTATCATCAATTTCTCTTTGAAGTCTGATCAATCAAAGAATGCTTCATAAACATAATATTATTTCATAAGAAGAGCAATTTATAAAATTATGAGACATGAAAACAAAAACCAAACACAAACTTATTATCACCCCATGTCTTAAAAAAATCATGTACCGAAACGTCTTTTTGTTGTACCGAAACGTCTTTTACATTTTAAATTTAAACTTTATTTATTTTACAACGTTTAACAAACAAGTTACACAACTTATATTAATGTCTCACGTTGGCTCAGATGTTGGCGTGAGGGGGTCCAAGGAGCAGGAGGAAACCGGAGTACCCGGAGAAAAACCTCCTACTGAAGCCTGGGTGGGGGACCACCTACCCTCCCACATAAGACCCTTCGCCGAATCTGGGATTCGAACCCGGGACCTTAGAGGTGAGAAGCGAGCGCGCTACCACTGCGCTAACCCTGCCATCTTTTACATTGTACCGAAATGTCTCTACTTGTACTGAAACGTCTTTCTATTGTACCGAAACGTCCTTGTACCGAAACGTCCAGCATTCACAAGTATAAGGGGTACATTCTTCAGACTTGGTTTAGAGGCATTTTGTAAATAAGAGTGAGAGGATCGGAATATAGTCAGGGATTAATCATGCATGAAAATCCCCCAGGACCCATTGATTTTCGATTACTGCATCCCACAGTACACATTTTTCGCTTTCATGTTATCTTTCACTACATTTCAAAGGTGCCTGTGCCTTTTAATTTGGGAAAAATCAGCGACATAGTCTAGAAAATTGGGAATATTTGGAACAGCTTATTACCAAAATACATCTACATGTCTGTCCCTTATAAGGCCATTTTCTTGTTTTCTGGACTTTGAAGAGGTCAACTAGTTGATCTTTGTAAAATTATTTCATGTTGAATCAAATTGTTCTCTCAAGTTTTGGGAATTTATGGTCATTTTTGTGGAAAATTGTAGGAATTTGGCATTGGGAAAGGGCCGAAATTCGGCCCCAATTTGCTATTAAAATCACTGGTACTTTTTTTTTCTTGAAATGAAACAATGTTTGATTATGTCATGTATAGTACTGTGACGGATCGGGTATCGTGCCTGGTTAGCTCAGTCGGTAAGAGCGTCTGCCCTGTAAGCAGCAGGTCTTGGGTTCGATTCCCGGACCGGCCACATTTTCCATTCCGCCTGTCACAGTACTACCATCATATATTTGTGTTGTTGTATCTATAAGCTGCATCATGGCTTTTGAATAAATTGAACTGAATTGCAATAATTATCATGTATCACATTTAAACTTGGCATGGAGATAGATCTAAGCAAGTGGACCTGATTTTAGATATTGACCTTGACCTTCAGATTTGACCTTGAAGATACATGTACAATTTTGAATTTGACTATATCATAGTAAGGTACCAATAATATCTACATCACATTTAAAATTGGCATGGAGATAGATTTAAGAAAGTTGACCTGATTTCAGATATTGACCTTAAGATTTGACCTTCAATAAAAGAATTTGAATAAGACTATGCTGTACCAATATTACATATAGTATTAGTATATGAATAATGAAACCATTTACACTACATGTATATGTTAGCACATTAAAATTTTACATGGAGGTACCGTACATGTAGAACATGATGACTGAACTTGACTTCAGGTATTGCCCTTGACCTTGACAGTCTTATTATGAACTGGACGTACAACAGCACCCTATGAAGTATCACCTTTAATGTTGTAAATGATTTCTGGTACTGAAATTCAATTTTAGGATTGACCTTGACCTTGAAGATATGATTTTGAATGAGACTAAATTGTGTCAATACTATATAAAATCTCAAAATGAAACTTTGAATGAAGATACTAAAATAGCACTCTGTTGCTTTCAATGGACATAGTGTTTTTGAATCACAATCTGCTGCCAGCAATTCGGCCATTTATACTGTCTTTGTCTATGTCTTATTTTTACTCGTTTGAGCATAATTGTGCAGTCTCTTGACCCAAATTTTCATAATTCACCAACTGATAATATCCTCCCCTTTCTAGGATATTAAAATGCTTGAATACATCTTTGACATTACTTGAATTCCAAGTTATGTTTAACAAGCTCAGGATAAAAATATACATGTAATTGTTCAATCAGGGACATAACTGTCGCTCAACCATCGTCAGTTTAGAGTAAACTTTTAAAATTTTCGACATCTCTGCAAAGAATTTAACCAAACTTTACAGGAAAAAAGTACTCTAGGTCCTCTACCAAGTTTGTGTTTTAGAACCGATAGGTCAACAAAAATGGCCATTAAGGATTCTGATTGGCTGATGCATTTTCAACATCTCCTTTGCAATCACTGCAAAGAATTTCATGAAACGTTAGTGGAAGCATGTACACAAGGTGCTTTACCAAGTTTGTGTTTTTTTGAACCAGTT
Organism: Pinctada fucata; assembly: GCA_028142955.1. Taxonomy (NCBI): domain Eukaryota; kingdom Metazoa; phylum Mollusca; class Bivalvia; order Pterioida; family Pteriidae; genus Pinctada; species Pinctada fucata. Next base: position 56,834,415 of record AP027107.1, read on the forward strand.
GATCAACAAACATGGACACATGCACGCAATTTCGTGAAACCTTACAGAAAGCTAGTCCTCAAGGGCCTTTACCAAATTGACCACTGTCATCCCTTTGGGCCTCTTAGTTACCTATGACCTTGACCTTTTTTGTATTATTTGCTTTTGGTAAGAAAGGTATATATCTTTTTTGCCATCTTGGGCATCTGTATTTCACAAATTCTAGGCAGAGTTTCAGGACCTAGATTTATGATGGTAGGATACTTAAATCTATAGGCTATCAAATACTTGATGCATATTTATGTACTTTGTTGTTTTAATGATGTGCATATTACTTTTTACATAGGGTTTTTCTTATTTCCAGGAAGTGAGAAAGACTGGGATGCACAATCTCCCTCAATACAAGAAAAATAAGGAATTTGCTCAAAGCCTAAACAAGAACATACTGACATTGCTGGACGATAGCAAGAAAAAGGATTAGTAACAGAATTGGAATTGTGTGCTTTTTGAATTAAATTGTTTGACATGACACGAACTTTACAGTTAACATTGGCACTTCTCAAGCCTGATGTGGCAGGACGACCTCATATAGTGGAGGAGATACGACGCATGGTCCTTAATGATGGATTCTTCTTTGTCAGATCAAAGCATCTCTATCTACCAAGATCAAAGGCAGAGGAATTTTATAAGGAACACGAGGGACGGTTCTTTCATAATCGCTTAGTGTCCTTTATGTCAAGTGGGCACCTGTGGTCACACATTCTGGCCCGTGATGATGCTATAGGAGCCTGGAGAAGACTCATGGGGCCCACAAAGGTGTTTCAGACAATGCATCACCACCCTGAAACCATCAGGGGCCGTTATGGTCTGACAGACACCAGGAATGCCACTCACGGCTCTGACTCTGAGGAAACCGCAAAACGAGAAATCAGCTTCTTTTTTCCAGAGTTTGACGTTGATGAATGGTATAAAAAGGAAGAAGTATACTTTAGGCAAGGGAGTGTCAAATATTGTGAAGAGAATTTTGTTCATAAACCTTCATGTAATGAAACCTCCGAGTTTTCTAAAGTATGAAGTGTGTTGCTAACTTGCTATGTTTTGCTTGGTACATGTAGGTCTGTTTAAGGTTCCTTATGGATGTATGGTTAGTTTGATTTAAATTCCTGGACTGAAGATTGACAATTTATAGTGCTGTACACAAGCTAAATAGTACTGATTATTTATAACTGAAAATTTACTACAGTCCATAAGATAATATTTCTTTTTCGATGAAATCACTAATTTCTATGAACTAAGTTGTATAATAATGTGAAGCATTAAGCTAGTCTATACCAAAAGAAAACAGTATTACAATACATACTTTTTTGTGTGAAATCATTTTTTAGCTCGACTGCACTTTAGTGCAAAAGAGCTATTGCAATACCGTCGGCGTCCGCGTCCGCGTCGTCCGAACTAGATGATAAGGTAAATGTTAAGATTACACATTTACCTTTCCTATATTCATATTCTGTTGGTTTTTTTTTTTTGTTGCAAATGTTTAATTATACATCATTTAATATATCCAGATGAGGATATAGCCCCTGGGGTTGGGATTTTTAAAATTATTTCAAATGATAAGGCAAATGTTGAGATGATAAGGTAAATGTTAAGATAGCAATAAAGTCTTTAAAAGCCAATATTGAGCAAAGTATAAGTGCTACATGTACCAAACTTACATATTTGATGTATCTTTGATCAAACTTTCAAAAATTACCTTGACCTACTTTTTTCCGCTTGAATGATTTTGCCTTTAAAAGCCAATATTGAGCAAAGTATAAGTGCTACATGTACCAAACTTACATATTTGATGTATCTTTGATCAAACTTTAAAAAAATGACCTTGACCTACTTTTTTCCGCTTGAATGATTTTGCCTTTAAAAGCCAATATTGAGCAAAGTATAAGTGCTACGTGTACCAAACTTGCATATTGGATGTATCTTTGATCAAACTTTCATAAAATGACCTTGACCTACTTTTTCCGCTTGAATTATTTTACCTTTAAAAGCCAATATTGAGAAAAGTATAAGCGCTACATGCACCAGACTTGCATATTGGATGCATCTTGGGTTAGACTATTGAAATATGACCTTGACCTACTTTTTCCGCTTCAGTGATTTTGCTTTAAATTGGCAATATTGAGCTAACTATAAGTGCTACATGCACCAGACTTGCAAATTGGATGCATCTTGGGTTTGACTATTGAAATCTGACCTTGACCTACTTTTTCTGCTTCAGTGATTTATGATGTGATATATGTTGTTGCCTGAGAAAGGGAGTTTAAATAAATTGGCTGTCATGAGAGATATTATGCTATGCAGTCGAGCATTAGGTGACTCTGGCAACTATTTTTTTCTTAATATTATACATTGTATGTCAACATAAGAACATTATAATAACAAGCAACCAGGTTTCAGAGAATTATGCAAAAGGTCAAGGTCTCTCAGATAACTGATTTTTTGATAAAACAAATTGAGAGAATTTTATCAAATTTCAAGGGAAAAGGTATGAAAACTTGAGATCTAGCTAAGAAAAAAACAAATAGGAGTATATAAAAGTTGACTTTTCACAATTAAGCTGTATAACAAATAAGCGTTAATTATGTTCGATTATTATTTTTGTTTTCACACATTATGATTCAAGCTCTTTAAATGATTTATTAAATCAGTAAAAGTACATAAATATAATTGTGTCTGATTATCATAAAAATTTTGATTATAATTGATTATAAATTTTCCAGAGTATTTCCACCAGTACCTGCACTAACAACTTTAGACAACATTTGATAGTGAAAAATAGTGTTGAGGTATTGAGTTGGTATTCTTATTTCATGAAAATTCTTCAGAAACTTCATGTTTATGTATTCAACAAACATATTGTTCAGAATATTCGATGAATTGTCATTATGATGATGTAATATATACCATTTCATTCTTTAAAATCTTTTGTTTGATTTTATTAGCCAAGTTGCAAAACTTGGGGCTAATGTAATGAAACTTCATACACTTATTCACAATGGGTCAAGGGTGACCCCTACTGATTTTTGGGTCCAAAGGTCAAGGTCACAGGACTCTGATTATTGAAAACATTTTCCGGACCATACAAGAGCCTGTATTACACCTATAATCATGAAACTTGCTAGATATATTTCCCATCAATCAAGGATGACCCCTATTGATTTTGAGGTCAATAGGTCAAAAGTCAAGGTCACAGGACTCTGATTATTGAAAACGGTTTCCGGACCATATTAGAGCCTGTATTGCACCTATGATCATGAAACTTGACAGAAATGTTTGACATGAATTAATCAAAAATGACCTTTATTGATTTTGGGGTCCAAAGGTCAAGGTCACAGGACTCTGATTATTGAAAACAGTTTCCGGACCATACAAGAGCCAGTATTACACCTATGATCATGAAAACTTGCTAGAAATGTTTCCAATCAATCAAGGATGACCAATATTGAATTTTGAGGTCAAAAGGTCACAGGACTCTGATTATTGAAAACGGTTTCCGGACCATATAAGAGCCTGTATTGCACCTATGATCATGAAACTTGCCAAAAATGTTAAACATGAATCAAGGATGACCCGTATTGATTTTGAGTCCAAAGGTCATGGTCACAGGACTCTGATTGAAAACAGTTTCCTGACCATATTAGAGCCTGTATTGCACCTATGAACATGAAACTTGCCAGAAATGTTTAACATGAATCAAGGATTACCTCTATTGAGTTTGAGGTCAAGGTCATAGGACTCCGATGATTGAAAATGTTTTCCGGACCATTTTAGAGCCTGTATTGCACCTATGATCATGAAACTTGCCAGAAATGTTTCTTATGAATCAAGGATGACCCCTGCGGCGGCCCCTGTTTATTTTGTGATCAAAAGATCAAAGGTCAAATTCATAAGACTCGGGTAATTGAAAATGTTTTCGTGAATTATATAAGAATGAGTATCAACCTGAAACGTGCTGGTGATGTTTCCCATCTGTCGAGACCATATAGTTATATCTTAAGTCTGCATATTCATACTTACATTTAAGTTTTGCAACTTGGCACTTTGTATCTTTGATGCATTTTAAGCTTATACATGTATTGAAATTATCTGTTTCAGGTTCTGTAAACTACATACTGTGTTATAAACATAGCACTGTATACGTAGAATAATTCACTGTTTTATATAACTTTGCTACTTTGTACCGTTAACATTTGTCCAGGTGAAGTAAAGTACCAAATGAATAATTCAGTTGCATCAGGAATGGATTTGCGAATCATTGTCCAAGCGAAAAAAAAAACAAAGGTTAACTTTTATAAAACTGCGAAAGAAAGTACCAGTGAATGATTCTACATGTACTAGTACTTATACAGTAAACAGAACCCAAAACAGATGGACTAAATATGATTTTTAGCTCCAGTCGAGCTTATGTGATAATCCGGCGTCCGGCGTCTTGTCTGTAAACAATTCTTGTGCTCGCAACTCCTCTGAAACCATAGGAGATAGAAAGTTAATTCTTCTTGCACCTTACTTAGTATGTGGTCTAGTTATGCACCTGACATTTGGTTTCAGCCCCTGACCCCCAGGTCTAAGAAAATGGGCGTGGTTATGAAAAACTATGAAATTTTATGCTCTCAACTCCTCTGACACTATAAATGATGGAGACTTAATTCTTTTTGCAATATGATGAGTCTGTGGTCTAGTTGTGCACCTGATATCTTGTTTGAGGCCCTGACCCACAGGGTCTTAGAAAATGGGTGTGGTCATTTTCTCCTACATATAACTCTATGTAATCTTGTGCTTGCAACTCCTCTGACACTATAAATGATGCAGACATAATTCTTTTTGCAATAAGATTGATCTTTGGTCTAGTTGTGCTTCTGATATTTTGTCTGAGCCCCTGACCCCATGGTCTTAGAAAATGGGTGTGGTCATTTTGTCCTATATAACTCTATGTAATCTTATGTTGCAACTCCTCTGACAGTCTATAAATGATGGAGAATAAATTCTTTTTGCAATGTAATGCATTTGGGTGTGGTCAAGTTGTGCACCTGATATTTTGTTTGAGCCCCTGATCCCCAGGCTCTTAGAAAATGGGTGTGGTAATTTTTGGCCGGATTGCAAAGCAATTCCGGCCTATAGATTGACGATGTCCGTCCGTCCGTCTGTCCGTTCGTCCGTCTGCCGTCAACATTTTGGTTAAAGTTTCTGGTTGAGGCAAAATCTAAGGAACTATATGCAGTAGAAACTTTATATTAAACATGAAGCTTGCCCATGACAAGACCTTTCAATTTATGCCGTAACATTTGACCTAGTGACCTTGACCTTGGACTTTGACCTAGTTAAAGATTTTGGTTTAAGTTTCTGGTTGAGGCAAAATCTAAGTAACTATATGCAGTAGAAACTTTATATTATACATGAAGCTTGCCCATGACAAGACCTTTCAATTTATGCCGTAACATTTGACCTAGTGACCTTGACCTAGGACTTTGACCTAGTTAAAGATTTTGGTTAAAGTTCCTGGTTTAAGCAAAATCTATGGTACTGTATGCAGTAGAAACTTTATATAATTAATGAAGCTCGCCCATGACAGGACCTTTCAATTTATGCCGTAACATTTGACCTAGTGACCTTGGACTTTGACCTAGTTAAGGATTTTGGTTAAAGTTCCTGATTTATGCAAAATCTATGGAACTGTACGCAGTAGAAACTTTATTTGATACATGTAGGTTGCCTCTGACAAAACCTTTCAATTTATGCTGTATTATTTGACCTATTGACCTTGACCCAGTTAGTGACAAAAACTTACTTTGCAATCCGGCCATACCGTCTTTAGCGGTGTTTTATTTCCTTTATAATCTCAACTCTTCTAAAGCTATTAACAATGAAGAGTTAATTCTTTAGGCAATATGATGGATCTGTAGTCTTGTCGTGCCATTTGTCACAAAGTGTTGTTTTAGTAATTTCATGTATTCCCGGAATGCCAACAAAATAATTCAATTCTACCTGTCGGTACATCAAAGAATGTGGGCATTCCGGGAATAAACCAAGCTAGCAGCCCCTGATAATATGACTTATATGAGTGATATTCTAGTCGCAGTCTAATGAATGTTATTTTGTTGTGCTACTTATAATTTGTTAGAGCGACTGCTTTCTATGTGGTCTATGGTTTTTAACAAACATAGGGTCATCAGAGATGACAGCGCTCACCTCGACGACATCATTGTCCCATGACCAGCATCTGTACCTACATTCCACAAAGTATTTCCAGATGCATCATCCACATAAGTTTGGTTGATAGGAAATTCAAAGAAGGCTGGAAATGAAGATTCTAATCTTACCATACCTGGTCAGTCAAGCATGAAATATAGTTCAGATGCAGCATCTGTACAGTGTATTGCAGTAAGCATCCTCAGATACATCACCCATACAAGTTTTTTGATTGATCTAAGACTTACAATAGGCCGGAAATGGACCTGTCCCATTTCACTTTACCTGATTGCTCAAGCATGGGATGTGGGTCAGATGCAGCATCTGTACCATACATTGCATTAAGCATCCTTAGATGCATCACCCACAGAAGTTTGGTTGATGGACTTATAGTAAGGCGGGAATTGACCTGTCCCATTTTACTAAACCTGGTCACTCAAGCATGAAATGTAGGTCAGATGCAGCCTCCGTACCATGTATTGTAGTAAGCATCATTAGATGCTTAATTTATGCAAGTTTGGTTGCTGTAGGACTTACAGTAAGGCGGGAATGGACCTGTCCCATTTTACCTAACCTGCTCACTCAAGTGTAAAATGTGGGTTCAGATGCAGCCTCCGCACCATGCATTGTAGTAAGCATCCTCAGATGCATTATCCATGTAAGTTTGATGTAGGACTTATAGTAAGGTGGGAATGGACCTGTCCCATTTTACCTTACCTGCTCACTCAAGCATGAAATGTCGTTCAGATGCAGCCTCTGTACCATGCATTGTTGTAAGCATCCTCAGATGCATCATCCATGCAAGTTTGGTTGGTGTAGGACTTATTATTTGGCGGGAATGGACCTGTCCCGACGCCGACGACGGGGCTATAGAATTTGATATTTATGTGTATGTATCAAAGGAGCTCGAACGATAAGTATGGAATTCCGCCCAGTTGGGACCGAAATTTTTTTTTTCTCATTAAAAGAAATTAATACTCTGAATTCGGTAAGATTTTTGCTGAATTTTATGAAAATAGTAATATTTTAAACATGCGACCTATATTTTGTGTATAATTTGGGTTAAAACTGTCGATTTTAACACTAAAGCCTATGGAAACTGGAAAAGTTTTTTAGAGTATTGTTCCCCACCTTGCTACAGGATTTCCTTTTAATAAAGACTTTAGATTGACAAGATCTTCCTGCATGGCAAGTAAGATCCTGTAGCAAGGTGGGGAACGATGTCAACCAGGCGATCGAAATATAAAAAAAAAGGGGGGGGGGGGAGGGGTTGAGAAGGCTCGAAATCTTGAGTAATTATACATAAATCTATCTCGTTTTCTTTCGATGGGTTTAGAGTGATGATACTTTGCAACTATATCTAATATGTTAATTAATTGCTTATTTTTATGATGTCATTTTATGCTTTGGGTGAGTAGTAAACATTTTGCGACTACATTTTTTCTTTTGAGATATTCATTCAAACACTTCCAACAAAGAATACTGTTCTCGATTATATTTTATTTTCCTCTATTTATCAAACACTCTTTTATTTGTTTTTACGAATAACCATAAAAAATCTCTTTTTTCCGATCGTTTTTCGCTTATATGTATCTTTTCGTAATGTAAACGCGCTAAGCGTATTCATCCATTGTGAACTCTAGGGATCGAGTATAGTGATGAACCAAAAATGTAGTTCTGAATACGGAAAAGAAATACTAGTTTTTGAAGGAGGACAATAATTCTAACGTTTATTAAATCACTAAATGTATGATAACTTAATATAACTCAGAGTAAAACGATTTTCTCAATTTCATCTCATCTTATTGAATTTTATAACGTAATACAACGGACTCCAAATGGTGGACCCCGCGTTGCTTCGATTTCGAATAAATGCCAAGTAGGTGATGTAAATGATAAACATTTGAGTAAATATTATAGATTATAAGTTTTTCTATCCATAAATATATATTTTATACCTTAAAGTAGTTTTAGTAACCCTGGAGGAGATTTTATTATCTGGGCGGAATTCCCGCCAATTCGTGCGAGGTCCTTTACTTGTCAATGAGTGAATAAAACAAAACAACCAGGAGAGCTACAGTCTCGTCAGAGACTTCTGGTATAGGACTTGAGGTAAGGCGGGAATGGACCTGTCCCATTTACCTAACCTGCCCACTCAAGTTTGAAATGTAGGTCAGGTGCGGCCTCCGTACCATGCATTGTTGTAAGCATCCTCAGATGCATCATCCATGCAAGTTTTGTTGATGTGGGACTTATTGTTTGGTGGAAATGGACCTGTCCCGTTTTGCTTAACCTTTAGTGCCGACGATGGGGCGATAGCATAAGCCCCCATTCTACTTCGTCGAGGTGAACTAAAAATGGAAATTGATACGTATGTGTATGTATCTAATTTACTTGTCAATGAGTGCAGAGCTACAGTCTCGTCAGAGACTTCTGGTTATGCCCCCCGTAATCGGAGATTCAGGGTCATATAATTTTTTATCCGTCCGTCTGTTTGTCCACAAAAAACTTTAACCTTGGTCATAACTTGTGAATGTAAGTGATAGGCCTTTCATATTTCACATGTGTATTCCTTGTGGCACGACATTTCCATGAATACTAAATTTTACCTTGTGACCTTGACCTCAAAATGTGAACTACTAGTACTATTCAGCTGCCTTCCTGACAAAGATACCATCGGGGGCGTTCGTGTTTCGCAAACACATGTTTTTTATCCTCAGGAGCTTTTATTAAGTCAGTTGACAATGAAAAGACCTTCGTTTTGAGACTAAAACAGAGTGTGTTTTCAATCTATTGTTATGAATCTTCTTATATTTGTTCCTTTTCATTAAAGGGTGTACCCTATTACTTTTAGAGTACAAAAGTCAAGGTCATAAGGTGATTTGAAATCACAATGGATAGTGTGTTGAACCTATCATCATGGATAAAGGAAGGATATGCTCTATTTATTTGGTCAGTTCAGGTAATAGACTATTGATGATTCAAAGTGTTTCTGGTTCATACAGGTATGTGTATTGCACCTTCTAAGTTTGTACATTTTGATCAGATCCATCAACAAACATGGTTATTATTGGGACTCCGATTGGCCGACACCATTTTCGACCTCTCCTGGAAAAAAAATATGCATGGTATCATCCTCGTATCGCAGCGAACCCATGTATTTGGGTTTGCTACGGTGCTATTTTAAAATACTCAAATGCATGAGTTCGCTACGGTGCAAGGATGATACCTATATCTTTATGCCCCCGTAATCGAAGATTCGGGGGAATATAGTTTTTGTCCTGTCCGTTTGTCTATCTGTTTGTCCGCAAAAACTTAACCTTGGCCATACCTTTTGAATGGTATGGGATATGGCTTTGATATTTCACTTGTGTATTCCTTGTGACAAGACCTTTCCATGGATACCAAAATTTTTGACCTTGTGAACTTGACCTAGGAGTTTGACCTATTTTTGAAAAACTTTAACCTTGGCTATAACTTTGGAATGGTAAGGGCTTTGATATTTCACGTGTATTCCTTGTGACAAGACGTTTCCATGGATACCAAAATATTTGACCTTGGAGTTTGACCATTATACAATTTCTACTGACAAAGATGCCGACGGGGGCATTCGTGTTTCACATAACACGTTTTTAGCTCACCTGAGCCAAAGGCTCTAGTGAGCTATTGTCATAGCGATCCGTCCGGCGTCTGTCGTGTGTCGTGTGTCTGTCGTAAACTTTTCACATTTTCGACTTCTTCTCAAGAATGGCTAAAGGGATTTTGATGAAACTTGGTAGGTATAAAGTACTAATGATCCCCTACAAGTGTTGTTGTTTTTCGTCCGGATCCTGTAACAGGTGGCGCCACCACAGGCAAAAGTAGGTCACGGGGGGTACCCTCCTTTGACAAACTTCTTCTTCAGAACGGAAGCACGTATCGACAAACCGAAAGCATCAGGATGATCTACAGAGATGTCTTAAGAAGTGTTGTTATTTTTGGTTCCACTCCGAAGTCAAATTTTTGACGCTTTTTTGACGTCTCTTCGGACTTAGTCAGAAATGCAAATTTTTGCACTATTTCTTTAAATAACTCAATAAGTGTATGATTTTACACACTCATTTACTGCATATTTATCATATCTCACTTACTTTATTCTCAGATTGTCATGAAACTTGATAGGTATGAGGTACTCATGCTTCCCTACAAGTGAAAGAATTTTGTCAAGAAAACCACTTTTGGATTTTTACGGAAAAACATTCATAGGTACAATGTAGGTTTTCCGTGCCCAATGAACCCAACAGTAGTGGGTTCAAACCCCGGCAGGACCCCACTTTTTCAGGTTTTTTTTCTCATTTTCTTTTTATATTTATTTCATATTTAAAGAATTCTTTCAAAATATCAACTTTTAGATTTTTAATGATTTTTTAAAGAGACAAGCTAGTTTGGCTTTGCGTACTTATTTTCGTACGTCGAAATAACTCAGCCACACATGCAATCAAATATATATATATACTCTGAATTTATTTTTGAGATGTTGAATTTTTCCATACATGCATATTTCATAACAATTTCCCTATTTCTCTGCTTTATTTTTGTATCTATGGTAAACAAAGTCGCCATATGATTTGATTGGTTCCTCCACGCCCATTTAATAGTCACGGTGGGTAATCTCGCAACGCACAACACTAGGTTTATCTAAAAATTTCGTGCATTACAAATTATTTCTCACAAAAAGGGGAATGTGATACAGTGTAAGGATGCCTTAGATTCGAGTCTTATCGAAAGTAAGAGCGGTAATATCCTTTTATAAAGCCGAAAAACTATCGGCATGATTGGTGTAGATGAAAGTGAAAGTAGAACGCTGATCGTGTTTGTGCGTTATAAAAAGCTAATATCCACCTTATTTTGGATGCAACTCATAGTTAGGGCGTTATTACATTGCATCACATTTCCCTTTTTGTAACAAATTATCTATTTTGCGAAAAAATATAGAAAAATAAATTGTTCTGCGTTGCGAGATTACCCACCGTGTTAGTGCTGTACACGTGATACATTTCAGGAGATTAATTACACTCAACTTTTTTCCACCTTGGAATTTGCCAGGTCAGTGCGCACGGTAATTTAAATGTACTCACGAACGCTTTGTATCCGTCATCCTGATTGGTCAAGTGGCAAAGTTGTATTGTTTACTATTTATATCGGGTATTCCTTAATCTAATGAATACCATAGGCAATAATGATCAAATCCAACCATTAAACTATCATTTGTATCAATTTGAAATGCATTTTTAAGTAAGGGGAAAGGTTTTAAAACGATAAGAAAACTGTTGAATCACATGCTTGTTGTTGAAATACTATATTTATTTTATGACAGATCTAAGTATGTGAACTTCATCAAGTGATTGTGGATTGATTCTTGTTTGTGATTTTTTTCTCACTATGAGATAAAAGCAGGTACGCATAAATACTCTTCAAAAACCGCCGATGTGAATATATTTTTTTTTATTATATCAGGTGTAGTTCTAAATTCGAATTTGTACACACAACGATTTCTGACAAAGTGCAACTAATCAAATTCAAAAAATCATAAGTATAGGTAAACTTTGCGCACACGACACCGACACGTGGTTGTGTTTTTGATTTTAACTGAGTTGAGTTCACCCGTCGGTCTGATGTAGTTATTGTCACGTCACGCAAGTAGGTGGGATTTAAATTGACACCCAATCAGAAGTGTCCTTCGATGAAGCTTCGGCGAGATGGCACGGGGTAGCAAATTCCAAGGTGGAAAAAAGTTGAGTGTAATAGAATCTATCATGCAAACGAAATAGTACTGGTATTTGAATAGATTTTTATGTCCCCGGAATCAAAGATTCGGGGTCATATAGTTTTTGGTCTGTCCGTCTGTTTGTCCGAAAAACTTTAACATTGGACATAACTTTTGACTGGGAAGTGATAGGGCTTTCATATTTCACATGTGTATTCCTTGTGACAAGACCTTTCTATTGATACCAAAATTTTTGACCTCTTGACCTTGACCTTTAACCTACTTTTCAAAAACTTTAACATTGGGCATAACTTTTGATAGGTAAGTGATAAGGGCTTTCATATTTCACATGTGTATTCCTTGTGACAAGACCTTTTTATTGATACCAAAATTTTTGACCTCTTGACCTTGACCTTTAACCTACTTTTCAAAAACTTTAACATTGGGCATAACTTTTGAAAGGTAAGTGAAAGGGTTTTTATATTTCATATGTGTATTCCTTGTGACAAGACCTTTCCATTGATACCAAAATTTTTGACCTCGTGACCTTGACCTTTGACCTATCTTTCAAAATCCTTAACATTGGGCATAATTTTTGAATGGTAGGTTATAGGGCTTTGATATTTTACACATGTATTTGTTATGTTAAAACCTTTCTATTGATACCAAATTTTTTTTACCTTGATTGACCTTTGACCTACTTTACAAAAACTTTCAAAAGGTGTTTATACTAACAAAGATGCCACCGGGGGCATTCGTGTTTCACAAACACAGCTTTTTATTTAATGTGCATATACTTGGAACACTTTCATACTTGTTATCATTCATGTACTTGGAACACTCATTTATAAACTTAGCTCGAATTTCCTTTGTCTTAGACTCTCTTAGATGAAGTATAAGGACTGATCTCTTGAAGAAACATCTAATGAGTAAATTCTCTTCCTGCGGATTTAGAGAATGTATAGGACATTTGATATATCTGAAATTCTTGAAAAAAAAAATAATTCAGTTCAGAGTTCTTGAAATATTTCAATGAAATGATGGACCACAGGAAGCTGTTGTTTTAAAAGAGAAAAAAAATTATTATTCACAACCTTAAGCCACTGTGTTCGACATCCTCTATGTATAACATTTCTAAAGATGAACACAGAGGCTTAAGGTTGTGAATAATAAAACATTTTCTCTCATAAAACGACAGGTTCCTGTGGTCAGACATTTGGGAATTCTTATCTATCCAAATAATAGATACAACATGAGTTTTTATCGGACCAAATAATTTTTTATCAGCAAATCTGATGCAGCTGATACTTTTCATGAACTCTGTCAGCTAATAATTAGTCCGTGTAACAGTCCTATCACTAGGCGAAACATAGTTAACAGTAAAGAACGATTTCGTATGTCTGCTAGTTGTACATGTAGCTTTACAATATCATGGGCCTATTAATTTGTTTCCCTAAAAGCAGCATACACCAGAGTATTAAGTTTATTTCATTGTTTTATTCTTTTTGTCTGTTTCTTCATCACCTGCTGCACATTAATGTGGAAGGAGCTGATAAGATAAGACGTAAAATCTGCCCTAAAAAGTGGAATTTTGAAAATGGAAATTTAAAGAAAAATCGTTCGTTAAATTAATACAAAAATAGTATCCCATCAAACTCTGAAGTTATTTTAGATCTTATATGCATAATATTGTTAATATTTGGGTCAAAACTTTTCATTTTCCCATAGAAATCAATAGAAAACGGAAAAGTTTTTTTGAACATTGTTCCCCCCCCCCCGGAGATACAGAACGCCACTTATACTGGAGGTGTATATCCATGATACAAATTTTCTGGAAAAGTGGGGTTCTGTATCTCCGGGGGGAACACTACCCCAGAGACGAAAAACCAAAAAAGGAAGGGGGTGCATTTGTTAAAGAATCGATCTTTAAGATCATTAAATATGGAAAATTTGACTATTTTTCCTCCTTAATCCAACAGAAATGTGTTCTAAATACGATCGAATGAAATGTACAACATTCAGAAACGAAATAAGTAGGAGCAATGTGGATTTCTCCGCTAATGTGTATTTTACGCTAAAAAGCTTCTATTATAACCATTACATACAAAATAAGACCGTATTTTGAGTTCCGGATTTCATTATATACCGATTAGAGGAAATAGAACTTTCGAAATGTATTTGAATTTTCTGATATACAATGTAGATGTATTTGATATCTTTTAGTTAATATTTATCCATTTCAGTCAATATATTCTAAAATTTCTACGTTTATGGTCGTTATTATCAGTTTTATTACACGAGTAACCCCCCCCCCACCTCTTTGGACCTTCATTTTAGAATCTTGGGAGTATTTCATCGAAAAGTAAAACATACAAAAAGTCTTCAAATACATTATATTTCATTAATGATTATCTTTTGTCTGCATATGTACCGTCATGTGGAAGAAATACGGCGTGAGATTTAGGGCTAAAAACGGCCCTTATCTTATCAGCTCCTTTTACAAAATGATTTTTTTATGTTGAATAATTGAACTATACACTAGCTTGGCATATGACTTTGGATCACATTATCCGTCTTTTCAAATCTGTAAAAAAAGATAATGTTTTGAAATGTGACTATTTCTTCTTGTTTGTACTTTTAAAGGCTGTAAAAACAAATCTTGTCTGCATCCGGCAAAAATCTTTTTAGAAAGAATGTGGACTCAAATCGTGATACTGGCACTATCAATTTTACGTCTTATTCAATGTCAGTATGTCAATTAGAGCATGCATGGGTATCAGGTAAGCGTTGTGCCCTCCTGGGGCTCTTGTTTTTAGAACTTGGACTTCAAGACTTAACATTGGCTATATGGCTTTTTATTGGTGGTGATGACTTTCTTTCACCTATAACTTTCTTTATGGAAAGGCCTCCCTGTTTATAGTAAAAAAAAACTTTGACATCATGACCTTGAGTTTGTCTTACTTTTCCAAAATTTTAACTTTGGTCATACTTATGAATGGTAAGATAAGTAATTTTTGTTTTCTGCCTGCAGTCTACCAACCAAGTGTGGTGTATGTCTTGTCCGTCTGTCATTCTGTTCAACTTTCAATTAAAGGGGTATTGTTATGCTAATGTGTATTGATCATTGTGTATTGATGGGTTATTTAATATAATGTTATATTATCAAATGGAACATTCCGTGGTATCCTGATCACCCCTATCATATTGGACCCTTCCCACATAAAAAGGACATTCCTTGGGCTGAGAGCTCAGTTCTGCCTTGGGATTTACAGTGATTGCTGAATTAACTAGAAGATACCATGTACTAATATGAATGCTGAATTATGAACAATTAATCAAATACAGATGAATTAGAAGATTATTGTCCAGGCCTGGAACAGTGACAGCTAAGTTTGATTTATGTGATTTATCTACTTTAATTGTTGATTATATTGATTTCATATGTGATTTATTTGATTATGTGATTTGATTCTTATCTGATTCATTTGATTGAAATATTGAAATTGTACATTCTTATGTTTCACTGTATTATAGGTGATTTCTGGCCTGTAACAGAAATTGGGGGCTCGCCCGGGATGGATTAATTTTATTAGATTTTATTTAATTCAAAATTCTGAAATTCATATTTTATCTTATTATTTATTCAGTGAAGCATTAGAATTTCATCATGACATCTTTATTAGAAACTTTTGTGAAAACGCCTTCTGTTGAGCTACTTGACTCTTTTAAAAGGGAAGAATTAATTAGTTTGGCAAAACATTATAAGATATCATATAAGGTTTCCATGAGAAAACAAGAAATTAAAAATCTTGTTATAGAGGGTTTAGTTGACGAAGAGATATTTTCTTACGATGCTTTAGAATATGTTAAAGAAACTACAAGTGCTTTGAAGTTAAGACAGTTAGAATTAGAGTATGAGTTGAAATTAGAACAGGCTAGGATAGAACAAAGTCAGAAAGAAAAAGAGTTAGAGTTACAAAGAGAAAAAGATAGGATGGAACATGAAGTTAGAATGAGAGAAATAGATTTGGCTAGTCAACCTAAAGTTGTAAAATCAGACAACCTGCAATTTGATGCATCTAAAAACATTAAGTTAGTTCCAAAGTTCATAGAGAAAAATGTTGACAAGTATTTTCCTCATTTTGAAAAGGTAGCTACTAGTTTTAAATGGCCTAAAGATGTATGGGCATCACTTTTACAAAGTGTTTTAGTAGGTAAAGCTGCCGAGGTGTATGCATCACTTTCTGTTTCACAAAGTTCTAATTATGATACCGTGAAACAGGAAATACTTAAAGCGTATGAACTTGTCCCAGAAGCTTATAGACAAAAGTTTAGAGCTTATAGGAAGTTTGATAACCAAACTTATGTTGAATTTGGACGTGAAAAGGTTGAGTTGCTAGACAAATGGTTAGTTTCTAAGAATGTCAATGGTAATTATGATAGGCTCAGGGAATTATTCTTAGTAGAAGAATTTAAACAGTGTGTTCCTATTGACATTAGAACTCATATTGATCACAAAGGTGCAAATACTTTAGATGAGGCAGCAAAAATGGCTGATAATTATGCACTAACTTCAAAGCAAAGTTTCATTAAGAAAAATCAAGTCGGCAATCAGTTGTTAGGTCAGAACAATTCCTCTTCATATCCCATTAGTATAAAGGCAGATAAACATGGTAAACCTGATGGTACCATTCTTAAGGATAAATATCCGCAAAGGGGAATTGAAAACAAATCTGAACCTACTTGTTCCTATTGTAAAAAGAAGGGACATATTATACCTGAGTGTTTTAAGTTACAGAAAAAGAATCAGAAGGATTCTTTTAAAACCTGAAGGTTGTTATGCCACAAAACATGAAATTGTGCATCAAGGTCAACCAGGTGTTGACTATGGTTCCAAACCATTTCAAGGTCAAAGTGACAATTCCAGTTCCGAGTACATGGAGGATTATAAACCATTTGTATCCGAGGGTTTAGTTTCTATAACTGAGCATTCTCCTACCCAACCTGTTAAGATTTTGCGTGATACTGGCGCTTCACAAACTCTTTTGTTACAAGATGTTTTACCTTTATCTGATCTTACTTCTACAGGTGAGTCAGTTATTCTACAGGGTGTGGGCTTGGAGTATATCAGTGTTCCTCTCCATAGTATTTATTTACAGTCGAATTTGATTACTGGATCTGTTGTAGTAGGAGTGAGACCTACACTTCCTATAGAGGGAATTACACTTCTCCTTGGTAATGATTTAGCTGGTTCTAAAGTTACAGCTTATCCTGTTATTTCAGATAGTGATTACAAGGATTGTGATCCTATTTTGTCAGATACTGACATTTATCCGTCATGTGCGGTTACAAGGAGTATGTCTAGAAAGGTAGACAATGAGACATCTAAGAATGATGTTAGTCAAGGTGAAAAGGAATTTAGTGATTTGCATGAAACATTTATGGCTAATTTGGATGATTATGATCAAGGTCATAAAAGGTCATCTGAGCATGGTTCTAAAGTTAAAGTTGATAGAGACATTAATGGAGACATTTTAGATAGGAGAAAACTCTTAGAGGAACAAAAGAAAGATCCTGAATTAAATCAACTTTAAAAAAAAGGTTGTTAGAGATGATCAGGTAGTAAAGGAACCTGTATGTTTTTACTTGAAGGAAGGAATTTTAATGAGGAAATATCGTCCTCTAGATGCATGTATTGATGAGGAGTGGAAAGAAGTACATCAGATTGTTGTACCAAAGGTGTATCGGAATGAAGTTTTAAGAATGGCTCATGACTCTGTGATGTCAGGTCACATGGGTACTGGTAAGACATATCAAAGGATTCTTAATCATTTCTTCTGGCCAGGTTTAAAGAATGATGTTGTGAATTATTGTAGAATATGTCATACATGCCAAATTGTAGGAAAACCTAATCAGGTGATACCACCTGCCCCACTGTTGCCTATTCCTGCATTTCATGAACCATTTAGTAGAGTTCTTATTGATTGTGTTGGACCATTACCAAAGTCAAGGTCAGGAAATATGTATCTTTTAACAATTATGTGTACATCTACAAGATTCCCAGAGGCAATTCCTTTGAGGAATATAAAGGCTACAACAATCATCAAGGCCCTAATGAAGTTCTTCACATTATTTGGTTTACCAAACTCAATTCAAAGTGATCAAGGGTCAAATTTCATGTCGAATGTATTCCAGCAAGTGATTTTTGAGTTAGGCATTAAACAATGCAAATCAAGTTTTTATCACCCAGAATCACAAGGTGCTTTAGAGAGATTTCATCAAACTCTCAAATCAATGATGAGAAAATATTGCTTAGAGCATGATAAGGATTGGGATGAAGGAGTACATATGTTATTATTTGCTGCTAGAGAGGTAGTACAGGAATCATTAGGATTTAGTCCTTTTGAGTTGATATTTGGACATTCTGTAAGAGGACCTTTGAAAGTTCTCAAAGAAAGGTGGCTAGATGATAGGTCAGATACTAATTTGTTAGATTATGTGTGTGACTTCAAGCAGAGGTTGTATGAAGCTTGTTTGGTGGCTCAGAAGAACCTCAAACAGAGTCAGAAAAGAATGAAAGCTTGGTATGATCAAGATTCCAGGAAGAGAGAATTCAAGCCTGGAGATAAGGTTTTAGTATTTCTACCTATTTCAGGGAACCCATTGCAGGTTAAGTTTTATGGACCTTACATAATACAGTCAAAGGTCAATGATTTGAATTACATTATTGAGACTCCTGATAGGCGTAAAGGTAAAAGATTGTGTCATGTGAACATGCTTAAGATTTATATAGAGAGAGGTGACAAAGGTCAAGTAAAACCTATAGTGAATGTTGTTGGAGTGGGAAATTGTGATTCTGATGATACACTTGTAGATAATCATGTAAAACTGAACAACTCTGAAATATTGAACAATCTATCTGTAAAATTAGGTCACATGGATGAATTCAAATAACAAGGTATGTCAAGGTTGATAGAGCAGTATCAGAGTGTGTTTCCTGATGTTCCTAACAGAACTTCTGCTGCATTTCATGATGTTGACGTTGAAGGTTCACCTCCCATTAAGCAGCATCCATATCGTGTTAATCCCCTTAAATCGGAAAGTATGAAGAAGGAAATTGACTATATGCTTAGTAATGGTATTATTGAAGAAAGTTTCAGTGCATGGAGCTCACCATGTATACTGGTTCCCAAACCTGATGGTTCGTACAGGTTTTGTACTGATTTTAGGCGCGTAAATGACAAATATGGATAATGACCATATCCCTGCTGTTACAAAGTCGGATTCGTACCCTATACCACAAATCGATTCAATCATAGATAATGTAGCTAATGCAAAGTTTGTCACCAAGTTTGATTTATTAAAAGGGTATTGGCAAGTGCCTCTCACAGATAAGGCTAAGGAAATTTCAGCCTTCGTTACACCGTATGGTTTCTTTCAATATAGGGTCATGCCCTTTGGGATGAAAAATGCCTCTGCAACTTTTCAAAGAATGATCAATGAAGTTACACGTGACCTTGAATGTTGTGAAGCATACATTGACGATGTTATAGTGTATACAGACACATGGGATCACCATTTAGAGTGTATTAAAGCTTTCTTTGACAGGGTACGCTCAGCCAATCTTACTATCAATCTTGCTAAAAGTGATTTTGGAAAAGCAGAACTAGTATATCTTGGACATGTTGTGGGTCAAGGTCAAGTTAGGCCTGTCAATGCTAAAGTTGATTCTGTCATGAAATTTCCCATACCTAGGTCTAAAAAAGAGGTCATGCGATTTCTAGGAATGGTAGGGTTTTATAGAAAGTTTTGCAAGAATTTTTCTACCATAGCACATCCTCTCACTGAATTTTTACAGAAGAAGGTTAATTTCAGGTGGAATGAGTCGTGTCAGCAAAGTTTCGATAGTCTGAAGGCAATTCTTATGAATTCCCCTATTTTGATCACCCCTGACTATGAAAAACAATTCAAGTTGTATGTTGATGCCAGTGATGTAGCTGCTGGATCAGTTTTAATGCAAGAGAAGAATGGGATAGACCATCCAATCAGTTATTTTTCTAAAAAATTCACAAAGAGTCAGAGAAATTATTCTACAGTGGAAAAGGAGTGTTTAGCTCTCCTTCTTGCACTTCAACATTTTGATGTTTACTTAAGTACCACAGTTCACTCCATTCTAGTCTTTACTGATCATAACCCTTTGATCTTTATCAATAAAATGAAAAATAAAAATGCAAGGCTAACTAGGTGGAGTCTCTTATTACAGGAATTCAATATTCAGGTTTGTCATATCAAGGGTACAGAAAATGTTTTCGCAGATACATTGTCAAGAATATGTTGAATTTGATATTGACATTCATTATGATTCATTGTATTGTATTACATCGTGTTTGATATTAACCATATAATTGTATTTTCAGAACTTTTGCAGGAAAATTGTAAATGTGCTTTGAAGGACTGTTAACTATGAACACTTTATTTGATATATATACTAAGCACATTCAAATTCATTATTGTTACATGTTACATTTACATTCAGTTTAACTAAGTTTTCACTATGTTCAAACTTTTTTTAAGGGGGAAGGTGTTATGCTAATGTGTATTGATCATTGTGTATTGATGGGTTATTTAATATAATGTTATATTATCAAATGGAACATTCCGTGGTATCCTGATCACCCCTATCATATTGGACCCTTCCCACATAAAAAGGACATTCCTTGGGCTGAGAGCTCAGTTCTGCCTTGGGATTTACAGTGATTGCTGAATTAACTAGAAGATACCATGTACTAATATGAATGCTGAATTATGAACAATTAATCAAATACAGATGAATTAGAAGATTATTGTCCAGGCCTGGAACAGTGACAGCTAAGTTTGATTTATGTGATTTATCTACTTTAATTGTTGATTATATTGATTTCATATGTGATTTATTTGATTATGTGATTTGATTCTTATGTTTCACTGAATTATAGGCGATTTCTGGCCTGTAACAGTATGACTTTGTTATTGTAAATTATAGGGTATCGGTATTTCTCATGTGTACTACCAAAACCATGGACTTTGACTTAACACAATGCATTGAAAAAAATTAACTGTGGGTATTTCTTTAGCATAGTAAGCGATATGGCTTTCAGATTACACGATGGCATTCCCTTTGGCAAGACCTTTCTACTGATAACAATTTTTTTTACCTCCTGACCTTGACCTTTGTCCTACTTTTGGAATTTTAAATATTAATAAATTTTGAATGGTTCATGTTTTGCATGTACATTTCACTAGTATGTGATTAGACCAAATTCTTGAAGCCAAACGTTTTTTACCTGTGACCTTAACTTCCTTTTGATAAATTTTTGCCATATCTCCTTTTGCCGTCAGGGGCATCTCTGTATGTTGTGACTTTTTGGAGCATTTTGTAAGTTTACAATTCATGTCGAAAGACCATGACTAGTTAAATCTAAGGCAACAATCAATTGTGACATTGACCTTTGCCTTGAGAATACACTTTGTGCCAAAAGGGACAAGCAACTTCATGTGATGATAGAACATGATGTAATGAACCCAGCATGATAGTTGTTCTTTTCTTGATCTAGAGGTTTGACATGACCTTGACCCAAGGTGCACAGGCAGGAGTAAAAGTAAATTGTAAAGGCATTATGTTTGTAGATGTGTATTTACTTAATACTTATCACTGTATTCTTTAACCTCACGTAGCTATGATATAATGTTATGACAGACCCTTGAGTCTTGGGGTAACAATTATTGAATTATTATTCAAATCCATACAGAAGACAAAACGAAATGATCTAAAGAAGACCAGAGTTGCCAGCACTCTGCATTGTTCCCTGACCAATTCATATTCAAATGGACTCCTGGCCTCCCCATTACCATAGCCCTCAAATCCGTCCATTATTTTTTTAAAGGTGTTTTATTTACTATTTCTTTTAGTATCATATGGCAATACATGTACATAAACTTCAAATACAACAATTACATACAGTACACAATCTTCTTCAAGAATCAAAATAACAAAGATCCTGAAAACTGCCAGATTTCCTAACCTATACCAGACAAAGTGTCCGGTGGATTTTGGTGGATATTAGTGCAAAATCAGCACCGGCTGTATACAACCTGAGACACCAGTTTAACTAATAATGGGTATTGGTCAGTTAAACATTATTATTAAATTCCAGGATTTTCAGACCTTGAAAAAGAAATCAATTTACAACAATTTTTCTACACGGCTGGAAAGCCTGAAGTTATTAGCATTTCGTATGACTTTGACCTTGCAAATATTACCTTTGTTCAAGGTCATGACACAGCAATCAGACCTGGGCACCAATCAGTCATGTTCTTTTTTTTCAAATCCTTATAGAAGTAATGACATTGACATGACAGACAGAAAATTTCAAATACATATCCCCTCCCCATTCCCAAGACTTTGCAGGGGTCAAAATCAGCTTTGCAACAATATTTTAAGTAAAACATTAAGTAAAGAATGGTCACAAAACTTTAATAGTCATATTCATGTTTTAGAAGCAATAACATATACATATTAATTGTTCAGTTCTTCTTTAACATACTCTTTTCTTATACCACACTTCTGTAAATGGTCTTCTATCCAGGTTTTTTGTTTACATGTTCCCTTAAGCCTTTGACTGTTTAGAAAGATCTACCTCCATCGTCTTTAATTGCCGTAAATTCTTTGAGAAAGTCTCAAGATTCTTTAAAACCCAGTCGTATACTTCAGGAAACAATGCATCGTGATGATCTGAAAGGGAATGGTAAATTAAGTGTAGGTATCGAGTTATTTGAGTATTTTTCTTTCCGAATGAAGATGGTAATGTAAATCCATTATGATATTGGTTTTGATACAGTGATTTCAAACCATCATTTCCCAGAATTATAGCACCGTTTCTAATGGACTTGGTGAAGTCACAATCGGTCTACATCAGATACTGGCCCATAGGGGAACTCTACTTATCAAACATAGGCTATCACAGACTACAAAGCTCACCTTGTGGCAGCATGTTGTCATGGCAGCAAAATTCAATTTAAACATTATTCTTAGTAAGCAGCAATTAAGTAAAAGAAGGTAATCTTGTCAGTTTTGTAAATATACATTCTGCATAATGGCTTGCATTTGTGCTACTACATTCAAGTGAGCCCAAGTCATTTTATCAAACTTTGTAGCATTTAAACTTTGCTCAGTATTGGCTTTAAGAAAAATGAGTCAAAGTCATTTTATGAATATGCAAGTTTGATATATCTAGCACTTATACTCTGCTCAAATAGACAATATTGGCTTTTGAAAGCAAAATCAATCCAGCAGAAAAGGTAGGTCAAGGTCATTTTATGAAAGTTTGATCAAAGATACATCCAATTATAGCAATATGCAAATTTAATACATGTAGCAATTATACATTGCTCAATATAAGTACTTACTTTTAAAAGTAGGTTAAGGTCATTTTTTTCAAGTTTGATCAAAGATACATCCAATATGTAAGTGTAATATACATAGCACTTAAACATATCCTTTACTCAATAGATGTACTGGCTTTGAAGTTTCGAAAGCAAAATTTCTCAAGAGGAAAAAGTAGGTCAAGGTCATTTTATGAATGTTTGATCAAAGATACATTCAATATGCAAGTTTGATACATGTAGCGCTTATACACCGCATGGGAACGAAACATTCAATATGCAAGTTTGATACATGAAGATTGTAGCGCTTATACAACGCGTGGGATGGAAACGTATGATGTTGTGATTCCTCACAGAGGTTTTTGGTGTTTTCTCATCATTTAAGTAATACTGCACAAAACTGATGAGACGTTGCAGTAGGCCAATGCCTTATAAGTAAGTCCATATCGTTTATATACCTGAAAAGTCTATAGTTTTATCAAACACTTCAAGAGTTCTGCTAGGTCAACAACATTTCTATCGTTTGAAGTGTTTGCAAAAATTAAGAACTTTTCATATATCTAGATGATATGTATTGATTTATTAGGCATTGCCCTACTTCAACGGCTCATCAGTTTTGTAAAGTTTAACTTAGAAAATGAAAAAATACCAAACAAGAGGCCCAAGGGGGCCACATTGCTCACCTGAGTTGCAAACAAAAGAATGATTGTGGACATTTGGGCAGAGGACCTTGAGTACTTGCTTCCAGTAAGGTTTCATTAAATTCTGTGTAGCAGTTTCAGAGGAGATGTTGAAAATGTGTCATCCAATCAGAGCCCTGTCTCTGTACAAAGTCCTGTCCCTGTATATCTTTTGACCGGTCGGCATGAAAAAACACAAACTTGGTAGAGGACCTTGAGTACTTGCTTCCTGTAAGGTTTCATGAAATTCTGTGCATCGGTTGCAGAGGAGATGTCATAAATGTGTCATCCAATCAGAGCCCTCGGCGGCCATATTTGTGAAACAATCGGCTCGAAAAACACAAACTTGGTAGAGGACCTTGAGTACTTGCTTCCTGTAAGGTTTCATGAAATTCTGTGCAGCAGTTGCAGAGAAGATATTGAAAATGTGTCAGCCAATCAGAGCCTTCGGCGGCCATATTTGTTTACCAAACAGCACGAAAAACACAAACTTGGTAGAGGACCTTGAGTACTTGCTTCCTGTAAGGTTTCATTAAATTCTGTGTAGCGGTTGAAGGGGAGATGACGAAAATGTGCCAGCCAATTAGAGCCCTTGGGGGCCATATTTTTTTAACCGATCGGCATGAAAAAGACAAACTTGGCAGAGGACCTTGAGTACTTGCTTCCTCCTGTAAGGTTTCATGAAATTCTGTGTAGCGGTTGCAGAGGAGATGTCGAAAATGTGTCAGCCAATCAGAGCCCTCGCGGCCATATTTGTTGACCGATCGGCATGAAGTTCTTGAGTTCTTGCTTCCTGTAAGGTTTCGTGAAATTCCGTGCAGCGGTTGCAGAGGAGATGTCAAAAATGTTAAAAGTTTACGCCGGACGGATGATGCAAGGCACGCTATGACAATAGCTCACCTGAGCTTCGCTCAGGTGAGCTAAAAATTGTCAATCCCTTGCGGTGTTATACATTGCTCAATATTGGCTTTTAAAAGCAAAATCACTTAAATGGAGGTGCTTTGTCAGATACTGAGCTACCCCAAACTTCTTAACCAAGTCGCTCTGACCCAGAGATTTTGAAGATTTTCAAACTAGGCTGTCATTTTGACCAGTACTTGTCCTTAATTAACCTGTCCTATTCCCTGGCCGGACTATCCCTCTGACGCCTCTGGAAAAATTCTGAATACGTATGTGTGGTCTGTTTTGAAATTGCTTTCATGAGTCTTGATTTGATGTCTATTTTCAAACTTCAAAGACCATTATTTAGAAAGATTAGCATACACAACTGGTACCTCCAATGTAAATATACATACACAACGGTACCTCCAATGTAAATATACATACACAACTGGTACCTCCAATGTAAATATACATACACAACTGGTGCCTCCAATGTTAATATACATACACAACTGGTGCCTCCAATGTTAATATACATACACAACGGTACCTCCAATGTAAATATACATACACAACTGGTACCTCCAATGTAAATATACATACACAACTGGTGCCTCCAATGTAAATATACATACACAACTGGTACCTCCAATGTAAATATACATACACAACTGGTGCCTCCAATGTAAATATACATACACAACGGTACCTCCAATGTAAATATACATACACAACTGGTGCCTCCAATGTAAATATACATACACAACGGTACCTCCAATGTAAATATACATACACAACGGTACCTCCAATGTAAATATACATACACAACTGGTACCTCCAATGTAAATATACATACACAACTGGTGCCTCCAATGTAAATATACATACACAACTGGTGCCTCCAATGTTAATATACATACACAACGGTACCTCCAATGTAAATATACATACACAACTGGTACCTCCAATGTAAATATACATACACAACTGGTGCCTCCAATGTTAATATACATACACAACTGGTACCTCCAATGTAAATATACATACACAACTGGTACCTCCAATGTAAATATACATACACAACTGGTACCTCCAATGTAAATATACATACACAACGTTACCTCCAATGTTGATATACATACACAACTGGTACCTCCAATGTTAATATACATACACAACGGTACCTCCAAAGTAAAAATACAATGTACGTAAAATTCTTAGCTTTTTGACGTAACAAATTGGCATTCAGCCAATCCATTGTCAACAATCTATCTGATATTTAGATGATTTAATCTTTTTCTATTTTATGACCCTTTTGTTGGTAGAAGGGATAAAAGAGAATTCAACAAACCATTTCAATCTGAATTGGACAATGCCAGCTGGTCTCCTATTGTGTTAAAGTACAATTAATGAATTTAAATGAACAATATTTCCTTTACACACAGTGATCACCATATCTTGACAGTGGATAGATATGAATTTAATCGCCATAACAAATTTTAAAATTGATGGAGGGTGATAAATCTATTCTACGGGTTTGAAGAGAAAAAATACTTTGCCTCAGAATTTTTACTGGTCATTTGGACAGGTGAGTTGGCATTTCCAACCGGTCATTTAAAAACAGGTGTTGCTGGTTGGACCCCTTACTTTCAACATCTATTCCAAACTTCTAATCCAAGTCACTCAAGCAGAAAATGTAGGTCAGATGCTGCATTCTATTGCAAGGGTTCACCTCAGCATCCCAAGATGAGTAACTTGTTCAAGTTTGGTTACTGTAGCATCAGTACTCTGTCAAAGACTGATCTACCCCAAACTTCTTAACCAGACACAGACACTGACAGGTATAGCATAAGCTCACTCAAATAATTCATTGAGGTGAGCTGAAACCAGAAGTCTCTGACGAGACTAGCTCTTCTGGTTGTTTTTTCTAAAACATCAATTTCCTTTCATTTTTTTTTAAACCAAGACCATAGGGAGCAGGCGCTCTATCAAATTATAAGTAGCATGACAAAACTACATATCCATTATACTGCAACTATAATAGCACTCACATAATTCATAATATCCGAGATAAAGTATTTCTAAAAAGAATGTCACACCCATTTTCCAAGATCCTAGGGGCCAAGGGCTGCTAGCTCAAATGAACTATCAATGACACATCAAGACTAAAGATCCATAATACTGGATAAAGAATTAACTCCCCATCATTAATAGCTTTAAAAGAGTAGAGAGCACAACTATATAGGAAAAATTACCACACCCATTTTCAAAGACCCTGGGGGAATAGGGCTAAAACAAAATACCAGGTGCACAACTATGCCACAGACCAATCATTGCAAAAAGAATTAATTCTACATCATTTATAGTGTCACAGGAGTTGCAAGCACAAGATTACATTAACTTATATAGGAGAAAATGACCACACCCATTTCTGAGACCCTCAGGGTCAGGGGCTAAAACATAATATCAGGTGCACAACTAGACCAGAGACCCATCATATTGCAATAAGAATTTAGTCTCCATCATTAATAGTGTCAGAGGAGTTGCGAGCACAAGATTACATACAGTTATATAGGAGAAAATGACCACACCCATTTCTATGACCATGGGGGTCAGGGGCTCAAACAAAATATCAGGTGCACAACTAGACCACAGACCCAACATATTGCAAAAAGAATTAAGTCTCCATCATTTATAGTGTCAGAGGAGTTGCGAGCACAAGATTACATACAGTTATATAGGAGAAAATGACCACACCCATTTCTATGACCATGGGGGTCAGGGGCTCAAACAAAATATCAGGTGCACAACTAGACTACAGACCTATCATATTGCAAAAAGAATTAAGTCTCCATCATTTATAGTGTCAGAGGAGTTGCGAGCACAAGATTACATACAGTTATATAGGAGAAAATGACCACACCCATTTCTCAGACCCTGGGGGTCAGGGGCTCAAACAAAATATCAGGTGCACAACAAGACCAAAGACCCAACATATTGCAAAAAGATTTTAGTCTCCATCATTTATAGTGTCAGAGGAGTTGCGAACACAAGGTTACATAGAGTTATAAAAGAGAAAATGACCACACCCATTTCTAAGACCCTGGGGGTCAGGGGCTCAAACAAAATATCAGGTGCACAACAAGACCACAGACCCATCATATTGCAAAAAGAATTAAGTCTCCATTATTTATAGTGTCAGAGGAGTTGTCTGGACAAGATTACATAGAATTTAATGACCACGCCCATTTTCTAAGACCCTGGGGGTCAGGGACTGAAACTAAATGTCAGGTGCACAACTAAACCATGGACCAAGTAAAATGCAAAAAGAATTAACTTTCTATCTCTAACAGTTTCAGAGGAGTTGTCCGGACAAGATTACATAGAATTTAATGACCACGACCATTTTTTAAGACCCTGGGGGTCAGGGACTGAAACTAAATGTCAGGTGCACAACTAGACCATGGTCCAAGTAAAATGCAAAAAGAATTAACTTTCTATCTCTTATGGTTTCAGAGGAGTTGTTCGGACAAGAATTGTTTACGGACAGACGGACAGACAGACAGACGGACGGACGCCGGACAAAGGGTGATCGCATAAGCTCGACTGGTCTGAGACCAGTAGAGCTAAAAACCAAATATAGTTTTAGTAAACTGCATAAAAATGTATACATAAATGTCTCTATCAATTGTGTATGTAAGAAAATTTTATTGAATTAAAAATACGAAACTACTTACGATCTACTCCCTTAGGCTTAGGTTCTGAAAAAGAAGGAACCATGTCAAGAAAAAATGTTTCGCATTGAAATTGAAAACTTTAAAGACATGAAAACATAAGATTGTTCTGAAAGAATAGGTCAAACATCAAGTTCAAGGTTACAAATCTGTTATCAGACCAAAGATACTGTACACCATACTGAAGATATAGCTATGGTAACACAATGTATGGAGTTCATAAGAAAACCATTATGAACAACTAGCCAGAAGACCAATTTTACGAGGAAATGCTATAGTTTGACAATTTCTACTAGCCCCATAGAATTTTTGGTAGCCCCTGGCATCGGGCAAGTGAGTTTTTGTGAAGACTGACATACCGTCACATACACAGGTAGTTGAATGGAAATAGTAGGTCAAGATCTGTTCATAAAAGTAAAGTCTATGATCATCAAAATACTTGTGCCTATTATGTTTACTTTCATTATATGACATATGAAAGAAAACTACAAGGAAACCTTGTTACCCTTCACTAATCAGGTATTGAGAAATCAACTAATTAAAAAGTTAGTGGCACTGTTATCAACTAAAAGAGTATTTCAAAGTAATTTAAAATGGAATTCAAACAACATGGTGGAGGACCTGACCTGCAACGTTAAGATCCGTAATCTGGCCAACTTTTACTTGCCATACGAACTCAACTTGTATGGATATAAAAGTGTCCTGTGCATGAAATTATTTCATGTCAAGTGTCTTTAATCAATAAATAGTAGTTTTGTAAATAAATCTCTGAGAAATGATCTATATTTTTATGTAGAAGTGAAGGTGGGGTTTTTTCATGGTATGGAAAATGAGTGATATGTCGAGAAATTTCTCACAATCGGTCACTTTCGTTGGTTGAAATCACTAATCAGGTATTGAGAAATTAACTAATTAAAAAGTTAGTGGCACTGTTATCAACTAATAGAGTATTTCAAAGTAATTTAAAATGGAATTCAAACAACATGGTGGAGGACCTGACCTGCAACGTTAAGAGCCGTAATCTGGCCAACTTTTACTTGCCATACGAACTCAACTTGTATGGATATAAAAGTGTCCCGTGCATGAAATTATTTCATGTCAAGTGTCTTTAATCAATAAATAGTAGTTTTGTAAATATATCTCTGAGAAACGATCTATATTTTTATGTAGAAGTGAAGGTGGGGTTTTTTTCATGGTATGGAAAATGAGTGATATGTCGAGAAATTTCTCACAATCGGTCACTTTCGTTGGTTGAAATGTTAAAATTGACTACAATAAGAAATTTCAATAAAATAGCAATCCAAGGAATGCTTGTGTCTCCTGTAAAGGGGTTTATTTCTTCTCCTTTTTTTTAAAGAAGGTCAAATATCTAGGTCAAGGTCATTAGGTAAAAAAATTAGGTGTGTAGAAAGGTCTTATCACAAGGGGTAGAAATGTAAAATACCAAAGCTCAATCATTTATCAATCAAAAGATATTGCCAATAATTTTGTTTGGAACACTGGGTCAAACATCAAGGTCAAGGTCAGTAGGTTAAAAACAATGGTATGCATAGAAAGGTCTTGTCATAAGGAATGCATATATGAAATCTATCACTTACCAATCAAAAGATATAGCCAATCTTCATTTTTTTAGGAAGTAGGTCAAATATCTAGGTAAAAATTATGGTATGTGTATAAAGGTCTTTTAATAAGTAATACACATGAAATATCAAAGCCCTATCATTCACAAATAAAAAGATACAGCCAATTCTAGTTTTTTTTGGAAAAGTAGGTCAAATATCTAGGTTATGGTCACTAGGTATGTGCAGAAAGGTCTTGTCACAAGGAATGCACATGCGAAATATCAACGCCCTATCACATACCAATCAAAAGCTTTGGGGTGTGACACCCAGAGTGTGACAGACAAACAGACGACAGACAAAGTTATCCCTAAGTGTTGCTATACTTCACAGGTGAAACAAAAATATTTCGCGCTAATGGTTTGATTTTCTCCAAAAATATATTCCAGATTTCTCCTACTGTAAACATGTGGCCATAGATATATAATCGAACATTCACTCTCACTTCCATTGTACAATTAACAACACCACTGTTATAAAAATAGTTTTGGTTCAATTTTTTTTTTTCAGTATATGAAAGGGCATTTCTTTTTCATTTTCCATATTTTCTGAATACGTTGTGAATGTAATGGAGGAAGTTTTGAACATTTCTCCAAGATTGGTTGGTATAACAGTCGTCAATGCCAATTGTATACTTGTATTGTGATGGGTTTTTCAATTATAAATGCCCAAAAGTAAAATTAGAAAGTTTATCAATAAGAAAGTAAACAATAACAAATTTATTATTTGCCGAAAGTGAATCCAATGCCAAGTAGTAATTCTTTGTTAATTTGAAATCTTTCCTGCACCCCAACTGCATAATTAAATTATCATAAATTAAGTTTTGTTTTACCCTGAGGAACACAACTCTGCTTCTACAGAAAATTGTATTACGGAAATACATCTTATTGGGGGTCTTATATAAAATCTTTTCCATTTATCATTGATTTCTATACAAAATAAGGTCATATATACTCAAATATCTCTCTATAAGAGCAATTTTATGAACATTTTTCTCCAGATATTGATGAGGTTTTATCTTTTAAAATCTATCATCAACTTGATTAAAGAAATGAATTACATGTAGTTTGAAATTTCATTATTTTGGGGCAAATTTTAAGTCTATTCGTTACAGGCCCTTTATGTAACACCACCAATTTCTGAGGATGATAACATACATAAGGTTCTATCATTTGATTAAAATGAGTAAGTTCTCTTGTGCATGTCAAAAGCGAAAATAATCTCTGGACAACTAGGTATAGATGTGAGGAAGTATTAGGTATCATTTATTTCTATCAAAAGATAACAATGACCAAATGTTTCCTTGCAAAATAACTTACTTGCTGTTAGGATTCCTTTCACTGCATAGACTGTATAGAGTCCCATGAGGCTCATAAAGATGATGGTGGAATATCTCTGCCCTCTTGTAAAGTCATTCTGCTTCAAGAAGAAAATTTTATTTTGCCGAGTTAATTTACTGGTTGGACCATAGGGATACTTCACCACATAATCAGTCTCTGGTAACGGCTTCCACCAAAATGGCATCAACATTTTCACTGGACCCCTGTAAGAAAATGTATGACAGATGTAATATCTAGACTAAGTGATGGTCTACTCAGATTATATGTGTACCAGTACATATACTTTGTAAGATCAACATGTACTTGTTTAAGATCCACATGTACCTGTTAAGATCCACATGTACTTGTTTAAGATCCACATGCACTTATTTCAGATCCACATGTACCTGTTAAGATCCACACTTACTTGTTTAAGATCCACATGTACTTGTTTAAGATCCACATGTAATTGTTTAAAATCCACATGTACTTGTTTATAATCCACATGTACTTGTTTATAATCCACATGTACTTGTTTATAATCCACATGTACTTGTTAAGATCCACACTTACTTGTTTAAGATCCACATATAATTGTTTAAGATCCACACTTACTTGTTTAAGATCCACATGTACTTGTTTAAGATCCACACTTACTTGTTTAACATCCACATGTACTTGTTTAAGATCCACATGTACTTGTTTAAGATCCACACTTACTTGTTTAAGATCCACATGTACCTGTTTAAGATCCACGTGTACTTGTTTAAGATCCACATGTACTTGTTTAAGATCCACATGTACTTGTTTAAGATTCACATGTACCTGTTAAGATCCACATGTACTTGTTTAAGATTCACATGTACCTGTTAAGATCCACATGTACTTGTTTAAGATCCACATGTATTTGTTTAAGACTCACACTTACTTGTTTAAGATCCACACTTACTTGTTTAAGATCCACATGTACTTGTTTAAGATCCACATGTCTAACTTGTTTAAGACTTCTATTTTAAATATAAACATTGACAAGTAAGATTAAGTTTGGAATTCAAGGTAGCTTCAAATTATGTGGGTCAGGGTCTTTCGGCAAACTTTTAGAAAATATTGAAATTTTTAAACTTATCTTTATTTTTGTGTAATTGACCTCACCCTTCTGTGATGAAATATTTCTTCCAGCATAATTTTATTCATTGGAACTTTTATCATATAATATTTTTTCCCCAAGAACTTTTATTATGTATCAAAAATTCCAAAAGGAAATTTTATTATGTAATGAATCTTCCATGATCATAATAAAAGTTCTCATGCCATGGAAAATATATTACGCAATAACAAAAATTCCATCTGGATTTTTTTTAATGTTTATAATAAAAGTTCTGATACTAAGTACCATGGAAAAATCTTGTAGAACAAAAATTCCATTAAGAATTGCATATATATGCATAATTGTCACTTCAAAAAATTAAAATGTACTTATTTAAACATAGTGTAATCTTTAGTGTAATCAAAGATTACAAAGCTCACCTCATGGCAGCATTTTATCATGGCAGCAAACAGAAAGAAGTCAAAGACTACAGAGTTTTTAATTCGATAAACTGTCCTACTGAACCCCCCCCCCCCCCCCCCCCCCCTCCAAAAAAATGCTACCACACAAAAACAATATAGTGTAATCAAAGATTACAAAGCTCACCTCATGGCAGCATTCTATCATGGCAGCAAACAGAAAGAAGTCAAAGACTACACAGTTTTGAATTTGAAAACCTGTCCTAATGTGAACCAACCAAAATGATACCACACAAAAACAAAATAGAAAAGGAAAGTAGAGTATTTCATTAATTGACCCAAAAACCCAAATTTTGCATGAATGGGTGTACTCTATTGATACCCAAATCTCCCTTACATATGCACTAAAGCGGAAAATATAGATCATAACCTACATTTGAACGTAGATTTGTGGTCTACTCATAAACATGCACGAACTATGCAAGTTTGGCCTTCCTAGCACTTAAAATAGAGAAATAAAACTTCTAACATTGATATCAAAATCTTCCTAACATGTGCACTCGAGCGGAAATTATAGGTCATGACCTACATATGAACATAGATTTGTGATCTACTCTTAAAGATGCATCTGTGCAAGTTTGAACTTACTAGCACTTACAAAGAAGAAATAAAACTTCTTAACATTGATACCCAAATCTTCCTAACATGTGCACTCAAGCAGAAAATAAAGGTCATGACCTTCATTTGAACAAAAATTCGTGATCTAATCTTAAAGACGCATCATCTGTGCAAGTTTGAACTTCCTAGCACTTATAAAAGAGAAATAAAACTTCTTAACTAAACATTGATACCCAAAAAATCTTCCTAACATGTGCACTCAATCGGAAAATATAGGTCATGACCTACATTTGAACGTAGATTGTGATCTACTCTTAATGATGCATCATCTATGCAAGTTTGAACTTCCTATATAAAACTTATAATAGGGAAATAAAAATTCTTAACATTGATACCCAAATCTTCCTAACGTGCAGTCAAGCAGAAAATATAGGTCATGACTTACATTTGAACATAGATTTGTGATCTACTCTTAAAGATGCATCATCTGTGCAAGTTTGAACTTCCTAGCACTTATAAAAAAGAAATAAAACTTCTTAACTAAACATTGATACCCAAAAAATCTTCCTAACATGTGCACTCAAGCGGAAAATATAGTTCATGACCTACATTTGAATGTAGATTTGTGATCTACTCTTAAAGATGCATCATCTGTGCAAGTTTGAACTTCCTAGCACTTAAAATAGAGAAATAAAACTTCTTAACATTGATATCCAAATCTTCCTTACATTTGCAATCAAGCGGAAAATATAGGTCATGACCTACATTTGAACTTAGATTCCTGATCAACTCTTAAAGACGCATCATCTAAGCAAGTTTTAACTTCCTATATAGCACTTATAATACAGAAATAAAACTTCTTAACAGTGATACCCAAATCTTCCTAGCGTGCAGTCAAGCGGAAAATATAGGTCATGACCTATATTTGAATGTAGATTTGTGATCTACTCTTAAAGACGCATCATCTGTGCAAGTTTGGACTTCCTAGCACTTATAATAGAGAAATGAAACTTCTTAACATTGATACCCAAATCTTCCTAACTATGCACTCAAGCGGAAAATATAGGTCATGACCTACATTTGAACGTAGATTCGTGATCTACTCTTAAAGAGGCATCATCTGTGCAAGCTTGAACTTCCTAGCACTTATAAAAAAGAAATAAAACTTCTTAACTAAACATTGATACCCAAAAAATCTTCCTAACATGTGCACTCAAGCGGAAAATATAGTTCATGACCTACATTTGAATGTAGATTTGTGATCTACTCTTAAAGATGCATCATCTGTGCAAGTTTGAACTTCCTAGCACTTATAATAGAGAAATAAAACTTCTTAACATTGATATCCAAATCTTCCTTACATTTGCAATCAAGCGGAAAATATAGGTCATGACCTACATTTGAACTTAGATTCCTGAT
The DNA here is from genome assembly GCA_028142955.1 of Pinctada fucata. NCBI lineage: Eukaryota > Metazoa > Mollusca > Bivalvia > Pterioida > Pteriidae > Pinctada > Pinctada fucata. Next base: position 56,869,581 of record AP027107.1, read on the forward strand.
CTACTTTTAAAGACGCATCATCTGTGCAAGTTTAAACTTCCTATCACTTATAATAGGAAAATAGAACTTCTTAACATTGATACCCAAATCTTCCTAACATGTGCAATCAAGCGGAAAATATAGGTCATGACCTACATTTGAACGTAGATTTGTGATCTACTCTAGAAGACATGGTCTCACTGGGGTAAATCGCCTTCGCGGAAGCCTGTAATAGGGGAATATAGTTCCTATGGGATAGAACGCTGGGGCTTTTGAAAACAAATAAAGTATGAAAACAACTATTTTTGTGCGTAAACTTTATATCATGTTTGAGGGAATTTTATATTCTTTCAAATGAACTATACTTGATATGGAATGAGGCACTATATTTCGTGGAAGGATGCGATATGTATAGGGTAGTATGAGAGCACTGGGTGAAACTGAGAGGTGCGTTTAAAATCGTCCTCAATTTTCAAGGCCAAATTGCTTGAAAGATGCAGCGTGACTTTTTTTGCAGACTTATATGAGAAAAAAGTTTGAAATCTTGACTATGCATGTGTGAAAGCGTTTTTTATTCTTTTTCCTCTGAGCTGAGATATCGGCGATCAAAGTTGACAAGTTACTATAGAAACATATAGGGATTTATTTACCCCAGTGAGACCTTAAAGAGGCATCATCTGTGCAAGTTTGAACTTCCTAGCACTTATAATAGAGAAATAAAACTTCTTTACATTGATATCAAACTCTTCCTAACATGTGCAGTCAAGCAGAAAATATAGGTCATGACCTTTATTTGAACGTAGATTTGTGATCTACTTTTAAAGACGCATCATCTGTGCAAGTTTAAACTTCCTATCACTTATAATAGGGAAATAGAACTTCTTAACATTGATACCCAAATCTTCCTAACATGTGCAATCAAGCAGAAAATATAGGTCATGACCTACATTTGAACGTAGATTTGTGATCTACTCTAGAAGACGCATCATCTGTGCAAGTTTAAACTTCCTAGGACTTATAGTAGAGAAATAAAACTTCTTAACATTGATACCCAAATTTTCCTAATATGTGCAATCAAGTGGAAAATATAGGTCATGACTTACATTTGAACGTAGATTTGTGATCAATTCTTAAAGATGCATCATCTGAGCAAGTTTAAACTTCCTAGCACTTATAACAGAGAAATAAAACTTCTTAACATTGATACCCAAATCTTTCTAACATGTGCACTCAAGCGGAAAATATAGGTCATGACGTACATTTTACTGTACATTTGTGATCTTCTCTTAAAGACGCATCATCTGTGCAAGTTTAAACTTCCTAGCACTTATAAAAGAGAAATAAAACTTCTTAACATTGATACTCAAATCTTCCTAACATGTGCACTCAAGTGGAAAATATAGGTCATGACATACATTTGAACATAGATTTGTAATCTTCTCTAAAAGACACATCATCTGTGCAAGTTTGGACTTCTTAGCACTTACAATAGAGCAATAAAACTTCTTAACATACTAGTGCGGACACGACGCCGACCCATTTTATGCAAAACTTGCAGAAAAGAATTTTTCATGAAACCAGAAGTCTCTGATGAGACTGAAGCTCTCCTGGTTGTTTGCTCTAAAAATTAATCTAAGTGACACATCCATTTTCCAAGGCGCTAGGAATCGGGGATAAAACAAAATACAAGACCAGAGAATGATAAATATTTGCAAAACGAATTATCTATCAATTATACTTTCAGAGAATTGGTGTTCACAAGATAACATAGAATTAAGGCTGAGTAATGCGGGTCAAATTTGTATTGCGATATATTGTGATATTTGGAACCAGAAGTCTCTGACGAGACTGTAGCTCTCCTGGTTGTTTTCTTTAAAACATCAATTTCCTTTCTTTCTTTTTTTTTAACCAAAGACCATAGGGAGCAGGCGTTCTCACAAATTATAAGTAGCACAACAAAACAACATATCCATCAGAATGCAACTAGAATATAACTCATATATAATTCATAATATTCAAGATATAGTACATGTATTTCAAAAAAGAATGCCACAACCATTTTCCAAAATCCTAGGGGCCAGGGGCTGCTAGCTCAAATGAGCTATCAATGACACAACAAGACTACAGATCCAAAATATTGCATGAAGAATTAACTCTCCATCATTAATAGCTTTAGAAGAGTAGAGAGCACAATTATATAGGAAAAATTACCACACCCATTTTCTAAGACTCTAGGGGGTCTAGGGCTCAAACAAAATATCAGGTGCACAACTAGACCACAGACCCATCATATTGCAAAAAGAATTAAGTCTTCATCATTTATAGTGTCAGAGGAGATGGGAGCACAAGATTATATAGAGTTACATAGAAGAAAATGACCACACCCATTTTCTAAGACCCTGGGGCAAGGGGGTCAAACAAAATATAAGGTGCACAACAAAACCACAGACCCATCATATTGCAAAAAGAATCAAGTCTCCATCATTTATAGTGTCAGAGGAGTTGCGAGCACAAGATTACATAATGTGATATAGGAGAAAATGATCACACCCATTTTCTAAGACCCTGAGGGTCAGGGGATAAAACATTATATTAGGTGCACAACTAGACCACAGACCCATCATATTGCAAAAAGGATCAAGTCTCCGTCATTTATTGAGTCTTTGCAGAATAGAGTTTTTTCCCCATACAGACAGTATCTAACGTAAAACCATTGTGACGTCATGAAAATGGTATAGTTTATTGTGATTTCATACTGTCATTTCCCGGACTTTTAGGACTGTTTCCATAGAATTTGATGACATCATAATCAGTCTACGTCAGATACTGTCTCAAACAAGCGTATTTATTCATTAGGCTGTGTAGCATAGTACAGACACTTCGTCGTGTTTAAAAGTGGCTATAAGCCGCTATATAGTCAGAAAATTGTAGAACTGATCATAATTTTATTGCCGCTGTTATCGGAAGAAACATAAAAAATAAAGAGTTGGAATGAGCATGATGTAATTTTAATGGTCACATCATAACGACACTAACATAAAAATTCAGCTTTGGCAATTTAAATGACCTTTTTTAATATTTTGAGTAGTAAGCACAAAATCTTCCAAGAAACAACTTGAAAATATAAAGATTATAAATATCGTCAAAAACTGGTTTTTGAAAACAAATACCGCGGTACGTATTGCGAAGCCTCCTATCGCAATATACCAGAACCTTGATAAAACCGCTCAGCCCTACATAGAATTATATAGGAGAAAATTACCACATCCATTTTCCAAGACTCTGGGGGTCAGGAGTTAAAACAAAATACAAGGTGCACATCTAGATCAAAGACTGAGAATAATGCAAATAATAAAGCCTGTGTTTGTGACACACAAATGCCCCCGTTGGCATCTTTGTTAGTATAATCCTCATTTTTTGTTAAGTATGTGCAAGGTCAAGGTCAACAATTTTGATATCAATGGAAAGGTCTTGTCACAAGGAACAAGGAATACAAATGTGAAATATGAAAGCCCTATCACTTACCATTCAAAAGTTATGCCCAATGTTAAAGTTTTTGAAAAGTAGGTCAAAGGTCAAGGTCATGAGGTCAAAACTTTTGGTATCAATGGAAAGGTCTTGTCACAAGGAATATGTACACATGTGAAATATGAAAGCTCTATCGCCTTCCATTCAAAAGTTATGCCCAATATTAAAGTTTTTGAAAAGAAGGTCAAAGGTCAAGGTCATGAGGTCAAAACTTTTGGTATTTTATCACAGAAACACTAAAATTTTTTGGTTTTGGAAATTCTATCATAAAATGGTTTAAAACTTTCTATACAAATATAAGTAGTACAATATTAAATAATGGCCATTTTACAAACTTTTTTGACATAAATAGGGGGGTCCGTCAAGGGGATCCTCTGTCTCCGTACATTTTCATTCTTACTGTGGAATTGCTAAGTGCTGCTCTTAAGTTTAATCCAAATATTAAAGGAATTACTATTAATGACTCAGATTTTCTCTTATGCCAATATGCAGACGATACGACATTGACGCTCTCTGACAGTAAAGATAACCTTGATGCTGCTTTGACCTGTATTGATTCATTTTCTTCTTGTTCGGGCTTAAAGGCCAACTTTCAAAAAACTCAGGCATTATGGATTGGGGTTAAGCGGGGCTGTGGTGAGGAATATAACACACAACATAAAATTTGCTGGAATCACACTGGAAAATTTAAACTATTAGGCATTCTATATGACTTAAAGCAGAATAATATTTGCGAAATAAACTTTGAGGAGAAAACAAAATCTTTTAAAAGAATTCTAAACGATTGGTCCTTCAGAAATCTAACATTAATAGGTAAAATAACAGTTATAAAAACACTTGCACTCCCTATATTGGTTCAATGTTTTACAGTTTTACCCGATCCTGAAACAAATATTTTGCAAGATTTACAAAGACTTATTTTCAAATTCCTCTGGAACAATAAAAATGATAAAATAAAAAGAAATGTATTAATAAACAGTCAAGAGAATGGTGGTCTTGGTGCGCCTCATCTAGCTTCCTTCTCAAAATCATTGAAATTATCATGGGTAAAAAAGATCCTAGATCCAAATAATCAGGCACCATGGAAAATTCTCTTGGCAGACACGTTAGATAAATGGGGAAATGATAACATATGGTTTTATAGAATTGAAGGATTAGTAAAAATTTCAAAAGATTTTAACTCTTTCTGGCAAAATGTGCTTAAAGCGTGGGGAGAACTACAAAGGAATCCTACCACAGCCCCTGATGAAATTATCTCTCAGCCACTCTGGCTAAATGACCATATCAAAATTGATAAACGATCTATTTTTTACAAGGATTGGGTAGATAAAGGTGTGTTTTTTATTAATGATTTACTTGATCACAGCGGAAACTTCATCTCACAAAAAAATTTCGAAAGAAAATTTTACATAAAAACTAATTTTATAAAATTTAATGGTGTGGTCTCATCTATACCAACTGCTTGGAAAAGAAGCATAAAAAATAAGACAAATCAAAATATTGAAAATGATAATATAAGAATTTTAAAGACTAACAAGAAAATTTCTAAAATATTCTATTTGAAATATCTTGAATCAGTTGCTGAAACTCCGACAAAGGCAAAACAAAAGTGGGAGGAAAACATTGGAAAGGAAATTTCAGATAATTTATGGAGACAATCATTTATAAGAGCAAAAAAATACACAATCAATACAAAACTTGTCAGTTTACAATATAAAATTCTACATAGAATAGTTACTACAAATACAAAACTATATAAATTTAAAATGATAGAAACAGAACTATGCTCTTTTTGTGGTGAAGTGAAAGAATCTATCACACATCTTTTCTTTAATTGCTCTTATGTAAAAACAATATGGATTATTCTGCACGAAAACCTTTTATCTTTATGTAATATTTCCGTTAGCATGAACATAGAAAATGTAATTTTTGGATATCCAAAGCTCTCAAATGAGGAAGAATGTAGAACAGTCAATCTAATCACATTATTATTAAAACAATTCATATATTGTTGCAGATGTAATAAATCTATTCCAAGGTATATTAACTTTATAGAGTATGTGAGATATACTAAATCTGTAGATATGTTTTCCTACTATTTATTACCAAAAAAGAAATCCGATAATTTGAAAAATACTTGGAACATATTATCAAAATTGCTATAAAGAAAATATTGTCACTAGTATATGCATGTATATAATGACTATCATGTATCTGTGTACATATCTGACAAAAAATTTGAATAAAAAAAAAAAAAAACAAAAACAAAAACAAAACAAAAACAAAAAAACAAAACTTTTGGTATTAATGGAAAGGTCTTGTCACAAGGGATATGTACACATGTGAAATATCAAAGCTCTATCACCTTCCATTCAAAAGTTATGCCCAATATTAAAGTTTTTGAAAAGAAGGTCAAAGGTCAAGGTCATAAGGTACACAATTTTGGTATCAATGGAAAGGTCTTGTCACAAGGAATACACATGACAAATATGAAAGCTTTATCACCTTCCATTAAAAAGTTATGCCCAAAGTTAAAGTTTTTTTCAGACAAACAGACGGACGGGCCAAAAACTATATGTCCCCGAATCTGTGATTCCATGGGCATAAAAATATTTTTTCTATAAATTATACTTTGAAGTAGAATTGGTGCTCACAAGATTATATAGATTTATATTGGACAATATGACCACACCCATTTGTCGGATCCTTGGGGTCAGGGGTTCAAACAAAATTTCAGGTGCACAAATACATCACAGACTAAGAATAATGCTAAATGAATTATCTTTCTATCAATTAAACTTTCTAAGAATTGGTGCTCATAAGATTAAATATACTGTAGTTATAAAGGAGAAAATGACAACACCCATTTTCCAAGACACTGGGGGTCAATGGGCTCAAACAAAATATCAGCTGCACAACTTGACCTCAGACTGAGAATAATGCTAAAAGAATCATCTTTCCATTTATTATACTTTCTGAGAATTTGTGCTCACAAGATTACATAGAGTTATATAGAAGAAAATGACTACACCCACTTTCCAATATCCTGAGAGTCAGGGGCTAAAACAAAACATCAGGTGCACAACTAGACCGCAGACTGAGAATAATGCTAAAAGAATTATCTTTCTATCAATTATACTTTCTGAGAATTGGTGCTCACAATATTACAAAGAGTTATATAGGAGAAAATGACCACACCCATTTTCCAAGACCCTGGGGGTAAGGGAATCAAACAAAATATCAGTTGCACATCTAGACCACAGACTGAGAATAATACTAAAAGAATCATCTTTCTATCAATTATACTTTCTGAGAATTGGTGGTCACAAGATAATAGAGTTATATAGGAGAAAATGACCACACCCATTTTCCAAGACACTGGGGGTCAGGGAATCAAACAAAATATCAGGTACACAACTAGACCACAAAATAAGAATAACACTAAAAGAATCATCTTTCTATTAATTACCGGTATACTTTCTGAGAATTGGTGATCACAAGATTACATAGAGTTATATAGGAGAAAATGACCACACCCATTTTCCAAGACCCTGAGGGTCAGGGAATCAAACAAAATATCAGGTGCACAACTTGACCACAGACTGAGAATAATGCTACAAGAATTGTCTTTCTATCAATCATACTTTCTGAGAATTGGTGCTTACAATATTACAAAGAGTTATATAGGAGAAAATTACCACACCCATTTTCCAATACCTTGGGAGTCAGGGGCTAAATCAAAACATCAGGTGCACAACTAGACCAAAGACTGAGAATAATGCTAAAATAATTATCTTTCTATCAATTACACTTTCTGAGAATTGGTGCTCACAAGATTACATAGAGTTATATAGGAGAAAATGACCACACCCATTTTCCAAGACCCTGGGGGTCAGGGAATCAAACAAAATATCAGGTGCACAACTAGACCACTGACTGAGAATAATACTTAAAGTATCATCTTTCTATCAATTATACTTTCTGAGAATTGGTGCTCAGAAGATTACATAGAGTTATATAGGAGAAAATGACCATACCCATTTTCCAAGACCCTGAGGGTCAGGGAATCAAACAAAATATCAGGTGCACAACTAGACCACAGCCCCATTATAATGCAAAAAGAATTTATTCTGCACCATTCACAGATTTAGAGGATTCACGCTCACAAGGTAAGTTTAAATGGACAGACGGACGGACACAGGGCGATCACATAAGCTCGACTGGTCTTTGACCAGTAGAGCTAAAAAAATTAATGGCCAATGTGAAGGGAAGTATACATTTAGTAATTTTGAAAATGTTCTTGATCCAATTATCTGTTAGATCTTTATGCAGGTAAACAGTGTGTTGAAATTTAACCAGATTGAGCTAAGCTGCTCAGTGACAGTTGAGATAAAAAGCACCAATTGTATTTACCTCGACTTGTCTTTCATGATTCTGGTGAGGGAGTTTTTGTATGTCAAGTGGGTTTATGAAGTTCAACTCTTTTGCAGTACTTGTATGATTTTTGAAGCAAATTACATCATTTTATTTCCTAATTAACACTTTTGGTCAAAAAATCTGTAAACCAAATAATGTAATAATTTTTGTCTTTGTAATACACAATGTATAAATGAAATAAATCACTTACTGTGAAGATCGAATAACAGCCTTTGCAGGTGGTTTTGGAAGGCGGATTTTTCGAACCTGACCTTCAGCTGCCATTTTGCCCAGTAATTACCTGTCGATCAATGTTATATCAAATGAAATATTCATGAAAGTGATCACATGTAAACCAATGTTATATCAAATGAAAATCACATTTAAATCAATGTTATATCAAATTAAATATTCATTGCGGTAATCATATGTAAATAATTACCAAATGTGTTTGTTTATCTGATTCTTAGCATTTTGATTGGTCGATCGCATTCATTTTGACTTCCGTTATGAGATGATAAAATGTCAAAATTGACCGGAACTACTTGTTCACGCTAACGCAAAAGAAACCAAGAATTGTCTCTTGCGGTAACGCATGAAATAAACAATACAAATGGTCTCAAATAATCAATTAAAATTAGATACCGTTCCATGTGTCGACTTATAAACATCACAACACAGTCATCGGTTGCTACGCGCATGATTTGATAACTGCAACAAATGAACGGCAGTTTGTTGACGGATATCTTGTGTTTCCAGGGAAATTATGATTGACCACTATTGTATAACTAGACATGCATGAAAAAAACTTGTCCGTTAATTGTTTAAAATCACCGAAATTAATCTAATACACATGGATATATGATAAAATGATAAATAAATTTGAAAGTACTGATCAAAAGCTACGCAATCGCGACTTACCAAATTTGTCATGCCGATTTCGTTCTGATTCCAAAGAAATAATTTACAGCTGATGTTCCGATACCTGTAGATCTTAACAACGTGTTTTTTCTTCACACATAAGATCTACAGGTACAAGAAATGCTGTCTGAGAATCCGTATAAATCCCAACACAAATTGCTTCATGTTCTACTTTCAACTGTCATGTCTGCTGCTTTCAATAAACAACGCGTCACAAATTACGTCATAACAGTACAGTAGTAAGTGCAAATAGGTAACATATGCTGAGGTTCTGAAGGGGGAAATGCTTTTTTTCAGATCAAATGCCGACTTGCTTTTTTTCCTCTCCAACATTTTTGTTGTTAGGGAACTAGTTCGTACCAGTTAAATATTTTCATACGCCACGTACTCAATCGTTTATTTTCCTAGGAATTTGTACGAATTCTGAATAAATTCGCTACGCTACGCGGTTTTACACAATTTGTGATACGACAACTGACATTTCATCATCCAATAAAATGGCAAAAATAAACATTCAATTCTTAAATTAATGTTACCTGGTATATCAAATGAAATATTCATGACAGTAATCACCTGTAAACTAAAGTTACCAGAATATCAAAAGAAATATTCTAGAAACATTTGTAAAACATGGGTTTAGAAGGTCAAGACAGATCCTACAGAACATGTATATCAAAAATTGTTAACTTGTCTGACACTCTGAGTGTCATAAAGAAAGGGAGGGGATATGTCACAGATCGATGTATACAATGTAACTTCAGTAGATAAGATGGAAGGGGCATTTAAACAACCTTGGAGTTCAGTGACGCATGAAGAGGATAAATTCTAAACGGTAGTTCCCCATCATGGAATGACGCAGTCACTCTTAGTTGATCCCCCCTTTTTTCCCCTATGTTCAAGCTTGTAAATCAAGACATGTTACCCTTCTTGTGAAATGTTTAAAACCTTTTTAAAATCCTATAAGTATAACTACAGACTAATCATCATGATCATAAAAAAATTAAATTGCCACAATAATTTTTCTGTCAGATTCGCATGTGCTACGACTGCCTGAAATCTAGAATTATATTAATTTTGCAAACGGAATATAATTTATCCCCCTCCCGCACCTACCCGCTACCAACTCCACACCCCTCCCTGTTATTTTTAGCAATTAGGAATCGTTCTTCTCTATAATTGCTAAAAATAGTACATGTGTATCTCCAAAACTAACGATACATGTAGATTGACGTATTTCTAGAGCTTGGCTCTGATTGGTCCCTGATGTCACGACACACTTGCACATTTGACACAACCAAGGTGGTGAAACGGTGTTACCCCGGTATAGGAGTCAAATTGAAATCAGGGGTTTTTTTATTTTGGGGAAGGTGCCTGTGCCTGTCCCATTTGGGAAAATTTGCGACATTTTGCTGAAGTTGGGAATTTTTTTATACAAACTGTCACCTCAGTTTAACCCTAAAGTATCATTTAATAACACTGCTAATCCATTGATTTCCTTGAACTAAACAAGGGATGAATGAAAAACTTAATAGATGCATTTAGAAATACAATGTAGGACATTTTGTGCTGACTTCCAGGTTTTGAGTCTTATTTTCTCAGGTGATTTTTTTCATAATAACTCTTTGGGAATTTAAGATTGATTTTTTGGGAAAAATAGAGGAAATTTGGCATTGGGAAAGGGCCGAAATTCGATCCCAAAACAAGGAAAACAAACCCCTGGAAATAGCCATACATCGGTTCTACATCATGTCACAAGAAAAGGAAAGAAGTTGTTGGTCAATAAAATGTCAAATTTAAGGTAGGCATATTGATTTCAATGATTCTCGAGGAATTTATGCCTAAACACCCGTGGTAAACTTGACTGAAATCGGTCAGTCTCAAACAGAAAATATGCAGGAATCAGCTGCAATGAAGACAGGAAAATAACCGAATAAGAAAATAGCATCTTCGTTGCACTTGAAGCAGTTTGCAGGTGCCCGGTCCCGGAGTCGAACCCCGGCCTTCCGGGTGATAGTCAGACTCGTTGCCAAGTGAGCAAAAGGGACATCCCCATGGCTCGGTCTTAGAACTTTCGGTACTGAATTATTGGTACCTGCAACTACTGGATCAACTACACCCTTCCCCCCTTTCGTTGAGGGCTGTGGTGTACCCCGCTGTGTGGCCACTCTCCAACCCCTGGCAGGCTTCTGGCTCCACTCCTGCAGATCGAGCTGGCCAACACACACCAATTGTTCACCTCGTCGCCAATGAAGTAGTTTGCAGGTGCCCAGTCCAGCAGGTTGGGACTGTCTACAAGATATCGATGCTATCACGTAAATGCGCGACTGTCCTTTAAAACAGTGTTAAATTCAGTCACGCGAATACGTATGTGAGATGCTCTCATCATGCTTTTTTCTTGTTATCGTTTAACTCCTTGTCTTCGCGATGAATCAAGTTAATAGACAACTAATATGTTCATTTCTTTGTGCGGAAATGGTGAAATATTCCTATTCCATACGAGCATTTTCCGCGAAAAAGACTTTATACCACATGTGGGTTAGAAATTCCAGTACTTGCAACGATGCATATTGTAAATGTGTTGATTTTTCATCAAATTTACCTGTTGTTTCTTACTTTTCCCTCTTATCCACCATTAGAACTTTCATTTCACGTGACCTTGACTTTGATCTTGCAGTGGCCAAACTAAAGTGACCAACGAACAATGCTGCAGCTATTTTTGTTATCATGGTTACGGAGGCCCAAATCTACAATGCTTCAACACCTAGATAAGAGCTCTTCTTTTTATAGAAGGACGAGTTATGTTTCTGGAAAATTAAATTCTCGAATTTAATGTGATTTTTACTCAAATTTTTGTGAAATATTTACACTCGGAAATTTCCGTAAATTAACACGTGCATTTGCGATTCGAAAATTAGGTTTAACCATCAAAGAAAATAATTTCATTATTTCTTTCGAGAAACATTTAGATTTAATTGCCCTTATTGCGTACCGTAAATATAGGTAATTACATTTTGACAAGATCAAATTAACACCACATGATTGATTAATACTGATCATTACAACTTCCGGTAAACATGTGGAGGGAGACATAAACAACTCAGTTTTCCAACATGTAAGTATATTTGGGAAAAATTAGCTTTATTTTTCGGGACATATCTCCTTTTTATAGCTGTACCCATGATTTTTGAAGCCATTCTGTCACTTGGATCATCGTTTCCTGGAGATTGCCGATAACGAGGGGACAATCAAATGTCGGAAATCGATTTTTCATGAAAAGACCATTCGGACTAATTGAAAAAGAATAAGCGAAAATGTCAAATTAAGGCCTAAATTGATAATTTCCCTTGTTCCAAACACATGAGTCATGCAAAACTGTGACCATTACAGTCGCTGGTTTAAGGGGTATGGACAAACCGTTATTTGCCATATTGGATTTTATGTAGTGTGTTATTGAAAATCTTTCCTTACAACGAGTCATGGCTCCAACTTCAACTATTTTAATCCCAAGTATTCTCAACCCCAATAGCTACATTTTCCCATATTTTCTACGGAAAATCACATTAAGATTTTAACATTAGAAACTTTTTAAATTCATGCACCGAACTGCACAGCTGCACCTCAGAAGAATTTATTAATAATACTATAACTTACCTTAAACATTACATTGATACTATATCTACAATCATTTGTCCTTCGATTTTGAGTACAAGGTCTCATTATCATATAAATCGTTTGTTAATACAACACGGTGTCTTTTCGAACACGAGTTTTTACAGGTAGCCATTTTCACGTGCCGATCCGCCCCAACATAGGTAGAAAAAATAAACGATTTTAAAGTTCCTGGGGTAATTCACTAGAATTTCGACTGTTTGCGATTCAATTATTAATTATTTACATGATATATATTAGAGAAGTGGGATAGTCATGTGAATTATAGGTGACAAATTACAAATGTGCAACATTCCGGGGATCCGCCCCTGGATTCATTTCTATGTTGATATGGCTACTAGCCCCTTGCGTGTAAAATGAAGATACCCGGTATTTTGAGAAAGTATGATCAAAATTGGAGGACAAATGTTTGTAGACATATGATGATAGTAACGTTTAAGGTAGGTTATAGTATTAATCATGAATCCTGCAAACCTGTAGCTGCGCAGTTCGGTGCACTAAGTTCAAATGGTTGTCATGTAAAAATATTGATGCAGTTTTTGTTTAAACAGTCAGGGGTGCTACTTCAACAAGTAATTAAAAAAATTACCTTTTCAAGTAACTTTTTAATTTTGCCTTCTAAAATGATTACCTCTAAAAGTAACTGATTTACTTGCGATGTCCATGAAACATATTACTTATACAAGTAATATACATAAAAAGTCAGGCAATGGATCTGCATCTGCCTGGTAATAGCCTCCTTCAACTTGCTGAAGATTATGCTATGTTGAGTAGCGCAGCACAGGTAAAGACGTAAAATTTTAAAAGTTTAAAAGCTGGATAAAAACAGTGTCCACATTGGGTCTAAGTGTTGGACACTAGAGTCTTAAAAGACTCTAGTGTTTTGGACTGTACGGTCTCACCGGGCAGATCATTCCAGTCTCGGATGGTTCTCGGGAAGAATGACATCCGATGTGAATCAACCCTTGACTGGGGGATCTGGAAGGAACAAGTATGGTGGTGGCGACCTCGTCTCTTCGGTGGTATGAGACGTCCTTCCTGTTTGATGGCTACTGATCCCTTGTTTATCTTATAAAACAAACACAGTCTGGATATCCTCCTTCTTTCTTGCAATGATTTCCACTCAAGGCCTTCAAGCATTGTTGATACGCTTGAGGTGTTTCGATGACGATTGGTTACGTACCGAGCAGCTCGTCGTTGTATTCGCTCAAGCTTGTTGATATTTGCTTGGGTATACGGGTCCCACACAGTTGACGCATATTCTAATTGCGGTCTAACTAACCCGTTGTAGGCCTGAGTCTTGATCTTGGTTGAGGATACCTTTAGATTTCTCCTGAGGAAGCCTAGGGTTTTGTTCGCTTTGTCTGTGATTTGATTAATATGGGTGTCCCACTTTAGGTTGTTCTGTATGTTCACTCCTAGATATTTAGCTGTTGTTACTTCCTCTAGGGTATGCCCATGCAGATGGTAGGTGGTGTTTATGGGCTTCTTTCTGTGTGTGACCTTGATGACATTGCACTTGTCCGGATGGAATTTCATGCACCACAGCTTCTCCCATTCAGCAAGCTTGTCAAGATCTGACTGAAGTATTTTCCCACTCTCTTTTGATGTTATTGTGAGGTATGCTATGGTGTCATCAGCAAATAACCTCACTGTGGATGTCAGTTTCTCTTGAAGGTCATTGATGTAGTAGAGAAACAGACTCGGTCCAAGAACTGAGCCTTGTGGAACCCCAGATTCTACAGGAACTGACCTTGACCTCTGACCATCAAGCACCACTGTTTGTGTCCTTTGACTTATCCACTTTGATATCCACTGGTTTATGTAACCGCATATACCAAACGTGGTAAGCTTATGGACGAGGAGGCTGTGATTTACTTTGTCGAAGGCTTTGGCAAAGTCCATGATGAGGACATCTGTTTGCTGGCCTTTGTCAAGGTTGTTGGCAAGGTCATCAATGAATTCAATAAGTTGTGTTTCACAAGACCTGCCTTTTCTGAATCCATGCTGCAATTCATACAGGATACCGTGCTTTTCTCCATGTCGCATTATTGTTGATGTTATGATATGCTCCATCACCTTACAGCATACTGAGGTAAGAGAAATGGGACGATAGTTAGCAGCTGTGTACTTTTGACCCTTTTTGTAGACCGGTGACACGTTTGCCGTTCTCCAATCGTCTGGGACGACACCTGTTGCTAATGACTTGGTGTATATAAGCTGAAGTAATGGTGCCATCTCCTTGTAAGCTTCCTTCAGTATCCTAGGTGATAGATTGTCTGGCCCTGGTGCTTTGTTAGGATTAAGTTGTTTTAGGAGTTTTTCTATTCCCTCTTTCCTAAAAAAGATATTGTTTAATGGTGGTACATTCTTGTTGGTTGCTCCAGTGGCTGATCTAAATTCCTCCTCTGTGAATGTTGTCTTAGGAGAGAATGCAGATTGGAATTGCTGGTTTAAGATGTTCGCTTTATCTGATGGATCAGTATACAGCTTACCCTCCGATTTTAGTGATGATACGCTTGAACTGTCTTTCCTTCTGTGTTTAACGAAAGTCCAAAATTTCTTTGATCCATTTTCATTTCCTTCTGGTATAACAATGTCATCAATATATTTCCAGTAAGCATTTCGTTGCATTTTCTGGACATCTTTCTTTAGCTTTTTATATTTAGTTGTCAGTGTTTTATCACCAGATTTCTTCATTCTTTTATACATGCGACTCTGCTTTTTTACCAGTTTCTTGAGATCGCCATTTATCCACGGATGTTTATTCCTGCGTTTTGTGGTTTTATGAGGAATATTTCTGTTGATGGCCTTATGTGTCTCTGATTTAAAATACATCCACATATCATTAGCTGTAGCTGTGCTATCCTTGAAAAGATTTTTTAAGGGATCTAACAGTTTAGCTACGTCTTGACGAAATTGCTCCCAGTTCGCACATTTATAAAGAGGGATACTCCTTTCCTGTTGTTTAAGCTTAGTGGTGTGTAGATCAAACTCTGCGAAGACGATATCATGATCAGACACGCCTGGAAGGATATCAACTCTTTGTACAGATCTGGGTGCATTTGTCAGGATGAGATCCAGGATGTTGTCTTTCCTGGTGCTTTCCTCTACTATCTGTATAAGGTGTTCCGTATCTATGATGTCCTTAAACGTTTGATGGAGACTTGAGTGAGATGTTCCTTGTTTAAGTTGTTTATTTTTCCAATCCCACCCTGGAAAGTTCATGTCGCCACCAAGAATGACAGTGGAATTTTCTGGTAGCCGAGACAGGGAATTTTCAAATTCCTTGATGCTGTTTTCATCTGATACATGGCGACGGTAGTATGCTCCAATATATATGCGTTTGTTGTTTGGAGTGTTGACCTTGACCCAGGTTATCTCGCAATTTGTATCAAGTTCTGGGACCTCGTCACATTTAAGGTCAGATTTAACTGCAACAAGAACACCACCTCCTGCTCGATTTCTGTCTTTGCGATATACTGTGAAGTTTGATGGAAATATTTCGCAGGTTTTGATGTCTTGGTCTAGCCATGTTTCAGTGCCAATGATAATGTCAGGATTCACACTTTCGATGACATTTTCTAGGCGGTGTCTTTTTTGTTTTATAGACTGAAAGTTGATATTAACTATTCGTAGCGGTGTATTTGATGTTTTGGGGTTGGTCTTCCTAATTGGTGTCGAGGAGTGGATAGGTTTTCTGTATTTTTGCGTTTTATTGATTCCACCATGAGCAGACGGCGATTCACTTAGCGAGACATTCTCACTGAAGTGACTACTTGATGATGTAGTGAGATTCGACGGTATTTCTACGAAGCAAGCATGTGTGTTGCTTGTAGAATGTAGGTCATGAACTATAGTGCTGTAGTTTGGCGAGTTGCATATGATACAATGCCAACTTATGTCCGGCGCTTTTATAGCTTCGTAGCTTGCAGAATGTACGTTCTGGCAGTTGGCATGGTACCACTGATCACATGTTTCACAGATGATACCTTTGTCATCCCAATCAACGGTGATATCACATGTGCCGCACTGGTATTGACGTGTACATGTACTATTTGCAGGGCCTGGATTTACCTCAATGTCATTAGATGTTGTCAGTAGAACAAGCACTAAATAATGGGAGAACATCTTGCTGTTGTTTCTACTGAGTGAAGATGACCTGCTGTGTGCGATAATTGACAATGGAAAGTTGCGTTGGATCGATGAATAATGATTTGATTCAATGTTGATGTTCGTGTCAAGCTGAGGATTATGGACTTTGATGACAGGGGAGTCCAAGATCCTGGTGCTAAAAATAATGCACAATAAAGTTAGATACCAATTCATGATTGTATGATGTAGATTTCCCGTAGTTAGGAATGTATGATGTAAACAATGGGGGCCGCCATTTTGGATTTACAAAAAGTTCCCTCCAAACAATGATTCTTGTTTCAGAATGATTAAGCCTGGGATCGGTCAATATAAGAGCATTCTATGTACACATATAGACAGACATAAACTGATGCAGGTGATCCAGGGGTCGTTGATAACCTAGAATCTGCCTTAATAATCGTTGAGAATCAGCTGTAGAAAATTTACGTCTTCACCTTCGCGCATGCGCTGCCTCATCTCAATGTTGTAATGTACTGGATGTTTGTAATGATTGTAGCATACACATTTAAAGTTCTCAAGCTTTTAATTGTTTTAAGGGCTACTTATATCAGTAATAATTGCTTCATTAACAGAAATATCGAGGTAAAACCATTCCCTTAAAATTACTTGTTTGAGTAATATTTATTGAAAGGGGCTTATCTTTAAATGAAAGGAGTAAAGCTTTAAGCAATTATCGTAAATTATATTTAAATTTTATTTTGAAAAGGAAAGTCTGAATTTACAGGAAAAATTATTGCTATTGGGATGAAAATTCTGTTTAAAAATCTACAAGGTTACAAACTTGCACAAATTTGCAACTTTTAAAGTGAAATTTGGCTGCAATTTCAGCTATCTTTCTTAACTCAAACAGATTCTTCTAAGAGAGTTATTTCCTTTTTAAAATAATACATGTAGAAGTGCTCTTGCCTTCTACTGCTGTATTTTCTTACTTGCCATAAGAAATAAGACATTATTTAACTTTTTATATGAAATCATGGGTACATTTGATATCAGTCAGATAATTACTTGTAGAAGTAATTTTTTAATTACTTGTTGAAGTAGCACCCCTGACTGTTAAAATTATGGAAAAATGACGATGTTGAGGTAAAGAAAATTCAGTATTAAAATGGTTAAGATTGGAGTCTTAATTCTGCAGAACGACAGATTTTCAAGTATGCTTCACGTCAAATCCAATATGGCATATAAACTTTTGTCCATACCCCTTAAAGGACAGTCGCGCATTTACATGATAGCTTCGATATCTTGTGGACAGTCCCAACCTGTCCAGGACTCGAACCCCTGACGTCCGGGTGATAGTCAGACTCCTTGGCGAGTGAGCTAAAGGGACATCCTGATAGCTCAGTCTTAGAAATTGTACTGAACTATCGGTACCTGCAACTAGCGGATCCATTACACCCTGTATAGCTGTAACTACCCTACCCAGTACAGGATTCTTCTTCTTCTACTTGTATATTTACTCAGAATTACTGTTACAAATAACTGTTTAGTGAATAAACGGCCCTCTCTTAACATACTACAGTTTTCCATGTTGCAGTTAAATTTACTCAGTAAATAGCAAATACCAGAGCAATATCAACTACCGTGTCCTCACCTTCTCAAAGTCGCCGGAAAATGTCTAAAACCAAAAGTCGAAGCGGTACCGGGAACAAGTGCGTCAAAATGATTTCGGGTCCGTTTTTAAGGATTCCGACTTTTCCGTCGGAATCCTTTCTGTTATTGTATTGTCTTTTCTTTATTCTTATTATTATTCTTATTATTATTATTCTTACCCCCAGATCGTTCCAGTGACTGTACAAAAAAGTGCCACTTCTTATGATAAAACAAGAAGTATCATGTGAAAGAGCATATAAAGATCTAGAGGTAAAAAAATTTTGTCGTCGAAAAGTTCACGTATGCCCCCGCTAGAGGTCATCAAAGGTCAAATCTTTAAACACTTATAACTCCTAAACTAACCGTGCGATTTGAACGAAATATGTTTTAAAATGTTCTTTGGGAAATTTGCAAACTTTTATACGCTTACATGCTCGATAAAATATTTACGGTTTTCGCGCTATTCCGAATTGAAAATGGAACTTTAAATTGGCACAGTGCCAATTTCTACAGTTTTTGAGATTTTGAGTTGAAACTTGGATGGTAGGCTACTTATAGGTAGTCATTGATGATGACCTAGTTTCAAGGTCACATTATGATTCTCAAGGTCACAACAAACTTTTGCCTATAGAACAAAGACTATTTGACCTTGACAGTTCAAACTTCATAAATACAATCATTGATCCAAGCCCTTTCACCTTGATCTTGGCCCAAGGTCAAATTTTGATTCTCAAGGTCACAACAAACTTTTGCCTATAGAACAAAGACCATTTGACCTTGAGAGTTCAAACTTGGCGCAAATATTCCTTGCATCAAGTCCTTTCACCTTGACCTTGACCCAAGGTCATTTGTTCGATTTCAAGGTCACAAGATACTTTTGTCGATAAAATATTGAGCTTTGATTAGATTAAGAGGACTCATGATGAGAATAAATTCAAATGCTTATCTTTCATCCATGACCTTTGTTAAAGGTCAAATTAACTTTTTCAATGTCATAACAAACATTTACTCTTGTAGAATACACAGAATTTTGTCCTTAACTATTTATTCTTCACACAAGTAGTACTTCTTATTTGAACTTTACATAGTAAGATGGATAACTCTTTTATTCTTGTTTTCTGTTTCTTTCTTTTTTATTCTTAGTAGCATTACATATCAGTAGTTTCATGTTGTTGTCATTTTCTATTAATAGAAATTATCTCATTGCAAATTCATTGTGCAATTCTTTTTTGAGAAAGTCATTGTAAAGGATTAGATATTGATTGTGCATGGAGTTTAAAGCTTTCGTAAACATGAAAGGTATTTATTATTTTTTCTTCTATTTTGTTGATAAATAAACAAGAGTCCCAAATTAGACATAAGCTCTTTTGACTCATTTGCTGAAGTTAATATGGTACTAAAGCAACTATTCTTTTTTCCATCTTCTTTATTCGGATTTTAGCACTTCAGTTCCGAGGAAGGTCTAGTAAAGGAGGAATCCGTCTGTTGCTTGCAACAGTAGCCATCTAGTTTCTTCTTCTTTTTTTTTTTTTTTTTTTTTTTTTTTTTTTTCTTTTCTTTATTTTAGTCTAGGTGCCATTCATGAAACCCAAAAATTTGTTACGCACAAAATGTTTTGCATGAAAGTGTTGTCAATACCCTCTTATTTGATAATCCGGCGGATGACACTCTGACATCATTGGGCATTTCGAAATTTTGAGGTAAAATGGAATTTTTCAAAGAAAAACCATTCAATAGGAAAAACGCAATTACTTTTTCCATGCTGCAGCTAGATCAACAAAATTGGTACCAAAAGATAGACAATTTAATTGTCTTTAAGTCTCAAGCTCAATTTATCAATTTACTTGTCAGTAAAATGGGGAAAACTATGGATTTTCGATGAAAAATCGTTGAAAATTGGGGGAAAAAATACAATATCTTTTTTATTCTGTAGCTAAACAAACAATTTTGGTACCAAACGCACAATAAATTTATTGCCTTTCATTTTAAATAATACAGAAGTCAGATTCGCAATTTGTTGGTACGAAAAATTGGGAAAAACAACTACTCTTGGATGAAAAATCGCTGAAAATTTGCAAAATGCAAAGAACTTTTTCAAACTGTAGCTAGTATGAGGTACAGCAATTATGATACCAACAGAAAGTTTTTTTTTTTTTATTGTCTTTTATTCTGAATTCGTATTAAGCAACTTGCTCATAAATAAAGTGGAAGAAGACCAATGAGGGAGAAAACTTTGAGTTTAAGGGGTTTTTCCCATAAAAAGTTGGGACTTTGAACAATGCAAAACTTTGACAGAAAATCTAGAACAAAGATATGTGTATTCAAGTCAACCTTTTTTTAAAAAAAAAAAACAATTTACTGGTACATGGAGTCTTGTAGCAAGCTTTTGAAAGACGTTTGTGAAATTAGAGACATTGTTCAAAAGGAAGCAGCTACTGTCTATGATACATAACGTTCATGTCTGGTCCACGCTGTTAATTAATCTGCTTTTAAATTATGCTAATGAATTTGAAGACGTTTAACTATGGAACGCCATCGCTGTCTTATGATGAGATATTTCAATATATTGGATGGTTTAATCAATATATGCGGTGGTAAGTACGTTATATGCGGTGGTAAGTACATTATGGGCGGTGCTAAGTACATTATATGGAGTGCTTAGTATATTATATGCGGTGTTAAGAACATTATATGGGGTGGTACGTACATTATATGCGGTGCTAAGAACATTATATGCGGTGATAAGTACATTATATGCGGTGCTAAGAACATTATATGCGGTGGTAAGTACATTATATGCTGTGCTAAGAACATTATATGTGGTGGTAAGTACATTATATTGAGTGCTAAGTACATAATATGGAGTGCTTAGTACATTATATGCGGTGTTAAAAACATTATATGGGGTGGTACGTACATTATATGGGGTGCTAAGTACATTATATGCGGTGCTATGTACATTATATGGGGTGGTATGTTCATTACATGGGGTGGTTAGTACATTATATGCGGTGCTAAGTACATTTTATGCAGTGCTTAGTACATTATATGCGGTGCTAAGAACATTATATGGGGTGGTGAGTACATTATATGCTGTGCTAAGAACATTATATGGGGTGGTTAGTACATTATATGCGGTGCTTAGTTCGTTATGTGGTGATTTCGTTATGATAAACATTCTGATGACCAAGATTAAACATTTTTGAGGCTCGGTTTATCATTAACCCAAAAGGACATATAAACACAAAAGGATTCAACATATTTCCCAGCTCTATCATGGGGGGGGGGGGTGGTGGAAGAAAAGACCGGTATTTGGGTCAAAATAAGCATTTTTACACAGTGGAAACAATGGAAAACGGAAACGCTTTTACACAACAGCGCCCCCCCCCCCCCTCGCTTTACAATGCCACATTCACCAAAGGTGTATATCAATAAAACACATTTTCTGGACAAGTGGGGTTCTGAAGCGAGGGGGGAAACAATGTCCACAGGCAAAAACGAAAAAAGGGGGATGGATGACTATTTTAAAATTCATCTCTAGAGCGATACTAAAAGTAGGTTATAATTGTCATCTTAACCGTTTGGAAGGAAATAAATTTGTCTTTATCTACACCGTGTGTATTTCGCGCCAGAAAGCTACATAAGTGGCCGAGAAGAAAGAAATACAACCGTTTTTTTTTTTCAGTTTCTGGATTTCAGAGATTGCCGATAACATTGATATTCATAAAACAGGGTGACGTGAAAATTCTATATCATTATTTTTTTTTTATTCTAATTATTAGAATAAAAAAATAATGATATAGAATTTTCACGTCACCCTGTTTTTTTTTTTTTTTTCTCTCTCTCTCTCTCTCTCTTAGACCACGTAAATTGAATATCACAAGCTAAAATAAAAATTATAATTTATATATTAGAAACGTAGTGTTACAGAATTAATCTACTCTTTACTAATATCACATAATTTATATGTACTGTACAAAGCTCTTCTAATATGTAAAAGCATATACAATATACGGAAACAATGCCTATTGATATCATGGTGCCACTCACTTTAAGGTGGGTCCCTACTCGTGAATTTAACAGATGAATTTTGTATTTTAAGGTGATTTTCTGTACATAATAGTCAAAATGACATAATGAACACAGACATAGATAGGTAATTTTGTTTTCATTAAAGATACAGTACATTAAAGAAAGGTACCCTAACACTTAAAAATTGAGAAATATCAAATGTCCATCATATGCTTTTGAACCCTCCAAATTCAGTGATGATACGAATTTGTTTATTTGTTTTGTTTTATTTTATGATACCTAGTCATATAGAAGAAATACAGCACTTAAAATGATATTGTAACACAAATCTAAGTATGATATATCTCCAAACATTAGGTTACCCCCTTATAATTTCATAACATTTTTTACCAAGAATATGTACTAAATCCAACTTTTTGCATGAAAAAACAGATGAATTTTATTCATTTTGTAATATTTTATAAAATTATGTATGTAGATGAAGAAAAAATCGCATACAGGTACACAGTTTTGAAATGATCAAGGTATGGCTCCAAACATAGGGGTACCCCCATATAATGTTATCATATTTTCGACAAATAATATATAGTATATCCACTTTTTTGTGCAAAAAACAACAGATGGAATTTCTTCAAATTGGATCATTTTATACGATAATGTTTATAGATGGTGAAAAAATCGCATACAGGTTTATAATTTTATAAATGATCAGGATATGGTTACAAACATAAGGGTACCCCCTTATAATTTCATCACATTTTCAACTAAGAAATTTTACTATATGATTGGTGTGGACATTGATAGATTGCGCCATCTTTTGCTTCTTTTGGCATTTAAGATTTTCTGTCTGTGTTTTCAATGCGCTGGCTCGGCCCTCACAACATGCACAAGCCATTGTAAAAAGTTATGCGCAGACTGCTGCATATAAGGAAAAACCTATAACGGTTCGAGTAGGGAGCCACCTTAAAAAAAGCAAGAACTTTGTAAAAATTTTGAAAAATAAAATGTAACCGTGGCCAGGATCGAACTCGCGTCCTTGGTAGTTGCAGTCCTGCGTCTTCACCACTACCCCACCGCACCCTTGCTTGAAAAGGATGAAATTGTAGAATAGATTTCACTGATTGCCAAAGATTTAATCTTTTCACTTGTTTGAATAAAATACAATGAAATATAACTCAATTAAACAATATAGTATTTATTTTATCTATTTGTGTTTAAAGGCCACAAAAACGTAAAAACGAGGACTGCCTTAACGTAGCTGCGATCCGAGTCTCAGAAATGTTTAATCTTGGTCATAAGAATGTTTATCATAACGAAATCACCACATAACGAACTTAGCACCGCATATAATGTACTCACCACCCCATATAATGTTCTTAGCACCGCATATAATGTACTTAGCACCGCATATAATGTACTAACCACCCCATGTAATGAACATTCCATCCCATATAATGTACTTAGCACCGCATATAATGTACTGACCACCCCATGTAATGAACATACCACCCCATATAATGTATCTAACACCGCATATAATGTACTTAGCACCGCATATAATGTAATAACCACTCCATATAATGCCGTACTTACCACCGCATATAATGTTCTTAGCACCTCATATAATGTACTTAGCACCGCATATAATGTATTTACCACTCCATATAATGTACTTACCACCGCATATAATGTTCTTAGCACCTCATATAATGTACTTAGTGCCGCATATAATGTACTAACCACCGCATATATTGTACTTACCACCGCATATAATGTACTTACCACCGCATATAATGTACTTACCACCGCATATATTGATTAAACCATATATTGAAATATATCATCATAAGACAGCGATGGCGTTCCATATTTAACATTTGTACCACTTGGTGAGTGTCACTGCTGGTGGACCGGGAGTCCCCGAGGGCACATGTAGCCAAGTTCGATCAATTTTCTGTTGGTCGTTTCTTCAAACGCATTCGAAAACTTCTTTTTACAAAATTGTCACAAATTTCTTAAACCCGGGTCCTGTAGCATCATATCCCAGTTATCTTGCTACGTCTTTCGGTATATTTTGGACATAATTATCACACAGTTTGGCCATATTTCATTGTTTGGATTAAGGATCACTGACGAGCGTTAAATACCCAAAACGTGCATGTCTGGTCCACGCTGTTAATTAATCTGCTTTTAAATAATGCTAATGAATTTGCTTGATGATTTCTTCCAGGGTTGTGTAGTTGTTTTCAATTATTGAAGTGGATCTTAAAGACCTGCTTAGTCGTGACATTGTTCTAGTCCCTACGTCAATGTTGAAAAGATGACTTCTGTTTTGCAACTTCGAAATATGTTCTTAAAATAAGCTCCAGGTTATTCATTCGACAAGAATGCATAGGAGCTGATAATCGATTGATGTATGCAGGACTCTGGTGTATCAACTGACCAAATAAATGGCAGAATTAATACCTTGATTGTTTCTGGTCGTATATTTCTAAAAAAAAAAACTAAACACTTCGGATGTTCAATAATAAGTGTTCCAACTATTTACCTTCTTGAAGAAATTAAGTTTTAAACCAATTCTGATGCACCAGACATGTGTTTCGGATAGAAAAATCCTCATCAGTGATGCTTTCAATTAAATTATTAAAGTGACTTCATGGCACAGCCAAAATCCTCTCCAGCAGCGCCCATGGCCCTATTTTCTGAACTTAAAATTGCTATCACTTTGCACAGAGCAAATTTATATGATGTTCAATTGTCCCCTACTTACCATCACAATGATATTAAGGATTAAGCATCTCAGGAAATGATGTGCAACATGTACGCACTTGCAATCAGTTGATCGAGAAAGCAATCCGATTGATTAAGAACTCGCATTCTACACATCATTCTGAAGATATAGGTATTGAGAACAGATCATGATGATGGATATCATCAACATATGATGGTATTGGAGAGACAAAGGTGTTGTTCTGTGGGAAGCCTTTGAAGTGGTGTTCTGTGTCAAATTTCAGAGAAATTAATTCAGATGTATTGAAAAGATGGTGACTGAGGCCGTGATATTCGTAAAGAATTAATATGGTTTAGAGAATCTAGACAGTATATCTGATGTCAGGTCCAGTGTACTATTTTATAAAATTGAAATGGGCTAGAAGAGTTCAAAACTTTTGGATGACCATTACCACCAACAGTTGATTGAAGAATTTCGATAAAATAAAAAAAAAACGAAATATTTTTAGCCATGCATAAGGCAACCATCGTCGGATTTAAAAGAAGAGCAAAAGACCGGGGGTATCCGACGATTTAAGGAAACATTCTTAAGATGCAGTTCAATCAAACCTGGGTCTGCTGAAAAAAAAAATTAATTTTTAAGAAATGTTGAGACCTTTTGTACCTCTATCTGTTATCCTGTTGATTCGATGCAGTCACACATGAAATCTGAGTTTTGTAACAAACAGAATCTGATATGACAAATTCTGTGCTCAAATTTCTTTAATTTTGTAAATGTTTTGGAGTAGAGAATTGTAAGAGTACGATGCAAAGGAAGCATTTTGATCAACCATGTAAGAGTTGTTCTTTGTTGTTAGAAGTAGTTGCACACAAATATTACAATGCCATGTTGGTGAAACGAAAAGGCAATAAGAAATTAAAGGAGGTGATCTCAACCAAAACTGGGTTGCAGCACCAATATCAAAACACCTCAAGTAAAAACTTAGATAAGACACACACAGCAAGAGAAACCAAACGGGCAGGGAACAGCAAACACGACATCAAACATCAAATAAGCAATGTATGAATTATGCAGTTAAAATGGAACATTCTTTTCGTGAAATGTTGCGTGATATTGTAAGATGATGCTAGGACATTAATACTATTTGGAATATATCAATAGTAGAAAAAAGCGTAATAAGAGAGTGCAAATCTAAAACTATCAATATGCAATCATTTTGATACGAAAATTCTTGTTCTAGATTATTTCTTTAAACCGATTGTATTTTTACAATTTAAAACCTTTTTCAGTAAAAAAAAAACCAAAACAAAACAAGAGGATTCCACTTGCTTGAGTGGAATTCTTAATTTAAATCAATGAAATCATTTTTCTTGCTGTTGTTCTAACTACAGCATGAAAAAATCATGGCAATATCCAAGTTTTCAGCGATTTTTCATTCAAAATTCAATCTTTTCCCCATTTTCGTACTTGCAAATTGCTAATCTGATATCTAAAATGAAAGGCACTAAATTTATTGTGCGTTTGGTACCAGAATAGTTATTTCATCTACATTATGAAAAAAGATATGACATTTTCCCAATTTTCAACGGTTTTTCATCGAAAATCCATAGTTTTCCCCTTTTCATGGACGAGTAAATTGATAAACTGAGCTTGAGACTTAATGGCAATGGCATTGCTGTTCTTTTGATACCAAATCTGTTGTTCTAGCTACAACATGGACAAAGTAATTGCGTTTTTCCAATTTTCAACGGTTTTTCTTTCAAAAATCACACTTTTCCCCAAAAATTTCGAAATTCCCAAGGATGCCAGAGTGGCATCACTCTGGCATCCGCCGGATTATCAAAGTAGAGGGTATTAACAACACTTTCATGCAAAAATATTTTGTGCGTAACATTTTTTGGTGTTCCCCCCAAAATAGCCATTTGGCAACTAGACTATCAGTTTCCGATTAAAATTCATATAGGGGATAGATCCCAAACTCTCGTAACTAACGGTGTATGTTTATATATGTCCGTACGACCAGTATACCAAGCTCACAGTAAAGATTTTAGCGTGACGTCGCTGACGTTCTCCGTAGACTCTTGAAATGTAAAAACATAAACTGCTGGTGGACCAGGAGTCCCCGAGGGCACATGTAGCCAAGTTCGATCAATTTCGGTTGATCATTTCTTCAATGCATTCTTAAATTTCTGTTCTCAAAATTTCTTGAAATTTCTAAAACGTGGGTCCTGTAGCATCATATCCCACCCATCCTGCTACGTCTTTCGGTACGTTTTTTTGTTCGACATAT
Organism: Pinctada fucata; assembly: GCA_028142955.1. Lineage (NCBI taxonomy): Eukaryota > Metazoa > Mollusca > Bivalvia > Pterioida > Pteriidae > Pinctada > Pinctada fucata. The sequence goes on from AP027107.1 coordinate 56,896,892, forward strand.
TAACTTTCACACTTTTTTGGCATATTACATTGTTTAGATTTAAGGATCACTGACGAGGGTTAAGTACCCGAAACGTGCATGTCTGGTCCATGCTGCCAATTTATCTGTTCTTGAATGATGCTATTCAATTTGAAGACGTTTAAAATTTATACCACTTGGTGAGTGTCACTGCTGGTGGACCAGGAGTCCCCGAGGGCACATGTAGCCAAGTTCGATCAATTTCGGTTGATCATTTCTTCAATGCATTCTTAAATTTCTGTTCTCAAAATTTCTTGAAATTTCTAAAACGTGGGTCCTGTAGCATCATATCCCACCCATCCTGCTACGTCTTTCGGTACGTTTTTTTTTTTTTTTTTCGACATATTAACTTTCACACTTTTTTGGCATATTACATTGTTTAGATTTAAGGATCACTGACGAGGGTTAAGTACCCGAAACGTGCATGTCTGGTCCATGCTGCCAATTTATCTGTTCTTGAATGATGCTATTCAATTTGAAGACGTTTAAAATTTATACCACTTGGTGAGTGTCACTGCTGGTGGACCAGGAGTCCCCGAGGGCACATGTAGCCAAGTTCGATCAATTTCGGTTGATCATTTCTTCAATGCATTCTTAAATTTCTGTTCTCAAAATTTCTTGAAATTTCTAAAACGTGGGTCCTGTAGCATCATATTCCACCCATCCTGCTACGTCTTTCGGTACGTTTTTTTTTTCGACATATTAACTTTCACACTTTTTTGGCATATTACATTGTTTAGATTTAAAGATCACTGACGAGGGTTAAGTACCCGAAACGTGCATGTCTGGTCCATGCTGCCAATTTATCTGTTCTTGAATGATGCTATTCAATTTGAAGACGTTTAAAATTTATACCACTTGGTGAGTGTCACTGCTGGTGGACCAGGAGTCCCCGAGGGCACATGTAGCCAAGTTCGATCAATTTCGGTTGATCATTTCTTCAATGCATTCTTAAATTTCTGTTCTCAAAATTTCTTGAAATTTCTAAAACGTGGGTCCTGTAGCATCATATCCCACCCATCCTGCTACGTCTTTCGGTACGTTTTTTTTTTTTCGACATATTAACTTTCACACTTTTTTGGCATATTACATTGTTTAGATTTAAGGATCACTGACGAGGGTTAAGTACCCGAAACGTGCATGTCTGGTCCATGCTGCCAATTTATCTGTTCTTGAATGATGCTATTCAATTTGAAGACGTTTAAAATTTATACCACTTGGTGAGTGTCACTGCTGGTGGACCAGGAGTCCCCGAGGGCACATGTAGCCAAGTTCGATCAATTTCGGTTGATCATTTCTTCAATGCATTCTTAAATTTCTGTTCTCAAAATTTCTTGAAATTTCTAAAACGTGGGTCCTGTAGCATCATATCCCACCCATCCTGCTACGTCTTTCGGTACGTTTTTTTTTTTCGACATATTAACTTTCACACTTTTTTGGCATATTACATTGTTTAGATTTAAGGATCACTGACGAGGGTTAAGTACCCGAAACGTGCATGTCTGGTCCATGCTGCCAATTTATCTGTTCTTGAATGATGCTATTCAATTTGAAGACGTTTAAAATTTATACCACTTGGTGAGTGTCACTGCTGGTGGACCAGGAGTCCCCGAGGGCACATGTAGCCAAGTTCGATCAATTTCGGTTGATCATTTCTTCAATGCATTCTTAAATTTCTGTTCTCAAAATTTCTTGAAATTTCTAAAACGTGGGTCCTGTAGCATCATATCCCACCCATCCTGCTACGTCTTTCGGTACGTTTTTTTTTTTTTTTTCGACATATTAACTTTCACACTTTTTTGGCATATTACATTGTTTAGATTTAAGGATCACTGACGAGGGTTAAGTACCCGAAACGTGCATGTCTGGTCCATGCTGCCAATTTATCTGTTCTTGAATGATGCTATTCAATTTGAAGACGTTAAAAAAAATCCCTATCTAAATCTAGGCATGTTCTTTCAAGTGCTGTGAGCATAGGAATTACCGAGTGTAGATGATTGGTCGTACGGACATACACTGTCATACACTGTCGAGATCTATCCCGTATCCCCCTATATGAGTTTCATTCTGAACATTAATTTCAATGGAACCTGAGGAGCTTCTTTACTTTTTGTCAAGAAGCTCGTCAGTTTCCATTGAAATTATCTGAACATTTCAATTTTGCTGACAAAGTAGACATAACTTCAAATTTCCGATTTCTGTTCAAAGTGAGCTGAGTGGACAGTAAATGAAGTGTTTTTACTTGCAAAAATTCTTCATCTTCTTTTTCCAGATGAATATTTCAAATTTCACGATTAAATAGTCGATTATCGTAATCGGATGGATCTGAAACAATAGAACCAAGAAATATCATTTTGGGAGGAAAAAAAGCCGAGTTCGTTAAATCGTGAAAATCGTCCATGACAAGTGCAAGAAAAAACGATTTTGCTAAATACAATGGCGTAAGGTCCCCTATGCAAAAAAATAGATTTATCGGTTATAATACAATACTGAGGGGACCTTACGCCATTGACTTTCGTGTTAACCATAGTAAAGAGGGAACCTTACGACATTGAATTTAATAAAAAGGGATCCTTACGCTTTTGACTTTTCATAATTGGAGGAGGGGGCGACAGAACTGGGAGAATGATATCAGAAAGGGATGAGGGAGGGGAAGGAAAGGGGCGGAGAAGGGAGAAAAGGGTGGGAGGTGGTAGGAAGAGAGGAGGTGACCTTACGCCATTGACTTTCTACATCAACCATAATAATGAGGGGACCTTACGCCATTGACTTTCTATATGGACCATAATATAGCGGGGACCTTACGCCATTTACTTACTCTATGTATCATAATACAGAGGGGAACCTTACGTCATTGACTTTCTATATGGACCATAATAAAGAGGGGACCTTACGCCATAGACTTTCTTTATGGATTATAATACAGAGGGGACCTTACGCCATTGACTTTCTATATCGATTATAATACAGAGGGGACCTTACACCATTGACTTTCTACATGGACCATAATACAGAGGGGACCTTACGCCATTGACTTTCTATATGGATTATAATACAGAGGGGACCTTATGCCATTGACTTTCTATATGGATTATAATACAGAGGGGGACCTTACGCCATTGACTTTCTCTATGTGGACCATAATACAGAGGGGACCTTACGCCATTGACATTCTATATGGATTATAATACAGGGGGGACCTTGCGCCATTGACTTTCTACATGGACCATAAAAAAGAGGGGACCTTACGCCATTGACTTTCTCTATGTATTATAATACAGAGGGGACCTTACGCCATTGACTTTCTATATGGACCATAATAAAGAGGGGACCTTACGCCATTGACTTTCTCTATGTATTATAATACAAAGGGGACCTTACGCCATTGACTTTCTATATGGACCATAATAAAGAGGGGACCTTACACCATTGACTTTCTATATGGATTATAATACAGAGGGGACCTTACGCCATTGACTTTCTATATGGATTATAATACAGAGGGGACCTTACGCCAATGACTTTCTCTATGTGGACCATAATACAGAGGGGACCTTACGCCATTGACATTCTATATGGATTATAATACAGGGGGGATCTTGCGCCATTGACTTTCAACATGGACCATAATAAAGAGGGGACCTTACGCCATTGGCTTTCTCTATGTATTATAATACAGAGGGGACCTTACGCCATTGACTTTCTATATGGACCATAATAAAGAGGGGACCTTACGCCATTGACTTTCTCTATGTATTATAACACAGAGGGGACCTTACGCCATTGACTTTCTATATGGACCATAATAAAGAGGGGACCTTACACCATTGACTTTCTATATGGATTATAATACAGAGGGGACCTTACGCCATTGACTTTCTATATGGATTATAATACAGAGGGGACCTTACACCATTGACTTTCTACATGGACCGTAATAAAGAGGGGACCTTACGCCATTGACTTTATATATGGATTATAATACAGAGGGGACCTTATGCAATTGATTTTCTATATGGATTATAATACAGAGGGGACCTTACGCCATTGACTTTCTCTATGTATTATAATACAGAGGGGACCTTACGCCATTGACTTTCTATATGGATTATAATACAGAGGGGACCTTATGCCATTGACTTTCTATATGGATTATAATACAGAGGGGGACCTTACGCCATTGACTTTCTCTATGTGGACCATAATACAGAGGGGACCTTACGCCATTGACATTCTATATGGATTATAATACAGGGGGGACCTTGCGCCATTGACTTTCTACATGGACCATAATAAAGAGGGGACCTTACGCCATTGACTTTCTCTATGTATTATAATATAGAGGGGACCTTACGCCATTGACTTTCTATATGGACCATAATAAAGAGGGGACCTTACGCCATTGACTTTCTCTATGTATTATAATACAAAGGGGACCTTACGCCATTGACTTTCTATATGGACCATAATAAAGAGGGGACCTTACACCATTGACTTTCTATATGGATTATAATACAGAGGGGACCTTACGCCATTGACTTTCTATATGGATTATAATACAGAGGGGACCTTACGCCATTGACTTTCTCTATGTGGACCATAATACAGAGGGGACCTTACGCCATTGACATTCTATATGGATTATAATACAGGGGGGATCTTGCGCCATTGACTTTCTACATGGACCATAATAAAGAGGGGACCTTACGCCATTGGCTTTCTCTGTGTATTATAATACAGAGGGGACCTTACGCCATTGACTTTCTATATGGACCATAATAAAGAGGGGACCTTACGCCATTGACTTTCTCTATGTATTATAACACAGAGGGGACCTTACGCCATTGACTTTCTATATGGACCATAATAAAGAGGGGACCTTACACCATTGACTTTCTATATGGATTATAATACAGAGGGGACCTTACGCCATTGACTTTCTATATGGATTATAATACAGAGGGGACCTTACACCATTGACTTTCTACATGGACCATAATAAAGAGGGGACCTTACGCCATTGACTTTATATATGGATTATAATACAGAGGGGACCTTATGCCATTGACTTTCTATATGGATTATAATACAGAGGGGACCTTACGCCATTGACTTTCTCTATGTATTATAATACAGAGGGGACCTTACGCCATTGACATTCTATATGTTTTATAATACAGGGGGGACCTTGCGCCATTGACTTTCTACATGGACCATAATAAAGAGGGGACCTTACGCCATTGACTATCTCTATGTATTATAATACAGAGGGGACCTTACGCCATTGACTTTCTATATGGACCATAATAAAGAGGGGACCTTACACCATTGACTTTCTCTATGTATTATAATACAGAGGGGACCTTACGCCATTGACTTTCTATATGGATTATGATACAGAGGGGACCTTACACCATTGACTTTCTACATGGACCATAATAAAGAGGGGACCTTACGCCATTGACTTTCTATATGGATTATAATACAGAGGGGACCTCACGCTATTGACTTTCTATATGGATTATAATACAGAGGGGACCTTACGCCATTGACTTTCTCTATGTGGACCATAATACAGAGGGGACCTTACGCCATTGACATTCTATATGGACTACAATACAGGGGGGACCTTGCGCCATTGACTTTCTACATGGACCATAATAAAGAGGGGACCTTACGCCATTGACTTTCTCTATGTATTATAATACAGAGGGGACCTTACGCCATTGACTTTCTATATGGACCATAATAAAGAGGGGACCATACGCCATTGACTTTCTCTATGTATTATAATACAGAGGGGACCTTACGCCATTGACTTTCTATATGGACCATAATAAAGAGGGGACCTTACACCATTGACTTTCTATATGGATTATAATACAGAGGGGACCTTACGCCATTGACTTTCTATATGGATTATAATACAGAGGGGACCTTACACCATTGACTTTCTACATGGACCATAATAAAGAGGGGACCTTACGCCATTGACTTTCTATATGGATTATAATACAGAGGGGACCTCACGCTATTGACTTTCTATATGGATTATAATACAGAGGGGACCTTACGCCATTGATTTTCTATGCGGACTATAATACAAGGGGACCTTACGCCATTGACTTTCTCTATGTATTATAATATAGAGGAGACCTTACGCCATTGACTTTCTATATGGACCATAATAAAGAGGGGACCTTACGCCATTGACTTTCGTGTTGACCATAGTAAAGAGGGAACCTTACGACATTGAATTTATTAAAAAGGGATCCTTACGCTTTTCACTTTTCATAATTGGAGGCGGGGGCGACAGAACTGGGCGGAAGATATGAGAAAAGGATGAGGGAGGGGAAGGAAAGGGGCGGAGAAGGGAGAAAAGGATGGTAGGAAGAGAGGAGGTGACCTTACGCCATTGACTTTCTACATCAACCATAATAAAGAGGGGACCTTACGCCATTGACTTTCTATATGGATTATAATACAGAGGGGACCTTACGCCATTGATTTTCTATGTGGACCATAGTAAAGAGGGGACCTTACGCCATTGACTTTCTATATGGATTATAATACAGAGGGGACCTTACACCATTGACTATCTACATGGACCATAATAAAGAGGGGACCTTACGCCATTGACTTTCTATATGGACCATAATAAAGAGGGGACCTTACGCCATTGACTTTCGTGTTGACCATATTAAAGAGGGAACCTTACGACATTGAATTTATTAAAAAGGGATCCTTACGCTTTTCACTTTTCATAATTGGAGGCGGGGGCGACAGAACTGGGCGGAAAATATGAGAAAGGGATGAAGGAGGGGAAGGAAAGGGGCGGGAGGAAGAGAGGAAGGGACCTTACGCCATTGACTTTCTCCATCAACCATAATAAAGAGGGGACCTTACGCCATTGACTTTCTATATGGATTATAATACAGAGGGGACCTTACGCCATTGATTTTCTATGTGGACCATAATAAAGAGGGGACCTTACGCAATTGACATTCTATATGGATTATAATACAGAGGGGACCTTACGCCATTGACTTTCTATATGGATTATAATACAGGGGGGGGGACCTTACGCCATTGACTTTATACATGGACCATAGTAAAGAGGGGACCTTACGCCATTGACTTTCTCTATGTATTATAATACAGAGGGGGCCTTACGCCATTGACTTTCTATATTGATTATAATACAGAGGGGACCTTACGCCATTGACTTTCTATATGGGCCATAATACAGAGGGGACCTTACGCCATTGTCTTTCTATATGGATTATAATACAGAGGGGACCTTACACCATTGACCTTCTACATGGACCATAATAAAGAGGGGACGTTACGCCATTGACTTTCTATATGGATTATAATATAGAGGGGACCTTACGCCATTGACTTTCTATGTTCATCATAATACAGAGGGGACCTTAAACCATTGACTTTCTATATGGATTATAATAAAGAGGGGACCTTACGCCATTGACTTTCTCTATGTATTATAATACAGAGGGGACCATGCGCCATTGACTTTCTATATATATAATAATACAGAGGGGACCTTACACCATTGACTTTCTATATGGACCATAATAAAGAGGGGACCTTACGCCATTGACTTTCTTTATGGATTATAATACAGGGGACCTTACGCCATTGACTTTCTATATGGATTATAATACAGAGGGAACCTTACACCATTGACTTAAAGAAAAGGGGATCCTTATATGCTATTGGATGCATTGACTATAAGAGGAGGGGCGACAGAGGGGAATAATGGGTGCAAGATGGGAGGAGGGGATCACAGGATTATGACACATGTTTTATACAGAGGGGACCTTTCTAACAGAGGGGACCTTACGCCATTGACTTTCTATATGGACAATTATATACAGAGGGGACCTTACGCCATTGACTTTCTATATGGACAATTATACAGAGGGGACCTTACGCCATTGACTTTCTATATGGACAATTATAAACAGAGGGGACTTTACGCCATTTTCTTTCTATATGGACAATTATATACAGAGGGGACCTTACGCCATTGTCTTCCTATATGGACAATAATATACAGAGGGGACCTTACGCCATTGTCTTCCTATATGGACAATTATAACAGAGGGGACCTTACGCCATTGACTTCCTATATGGACAATTATAACAGAGGGGACCTTACGCCACTGACTTTCTATATGGACAATTATAACAGAGGGGACCTTACGCCGTTGTCTTCCTATATGGACAATTATAACAGAGGAGACCTTACTCCATTGTCTTCCTATATGGACAATTATATAACAGAGGGGACCTTACGCCATTAACTTCCTATATGGACAATTATATACAAAGGGGACCTTACACCATTTACTTTCTATATGGACAATTATATACAAAGGGGACCTTACGCCATTTACTTTCTATATGGACAATTATATACAAAGGGGACCTTACACCATTGACTTTCTATATGGACAATTATATACAAAGGGGACCTTACGCCATTGATTTTCTATATGGACAATTATATACAAAGGGGACCTTACGCCATTGTCTTTCTATATGGACAATGATTATATACATAGGGGACCTTACGCCATTGTCTTCCTATTTGGACAATTATATACAGAGGGGACCTTACGCCATTGTCTTTCTATATGGACAATTATGAGTGGGGACCTTACGACATTGACTTCCTATATGGACAATTATATACAGAGGGGACCTTACGTCATTGACTTTCTATATGGAGAATACTATGCAGAGGGGACCGTACGCCATTGACTTTCTTTATGGACAATTATACACAGAGGGGACCTTACACCATTGACTTTCTTTATGGACAATACTATACAGAGGGGACCTTACACCATTGACTTTCTTTATGGATTATAATAAAGAGGGGACCTTACGCCATTTACTTTCTATATGGATTATAATACAGAGGGGACCTTACGCCATTGTCTTCCTATATGGACAATTATAACAGAGGGGACCTTACACCATTGATTTCCTATATGGACAATTATATACAGAGGGAACCTTACGCCATTGTCTTTCTATATGGACAATTATAAAGAGGGCACCTTACGCCATTGACTTTCTATATGGACAATTATATACAGAGGGGACCTTACGCCATTGACTTTCTTTATGGACAATACTATACAGAGGGGACCTTACACCATTGACTTTCTTTATGGATTATAATAAATAGGGGACCTTACGCCATTTACTTTCTATATGGATTATAATACAGAGGGGACCTTACGCCATTGTCTTCCTATATGGACAATTATAACAGAGGGGACCTTACACCATTGACTTCCTATATGAACAATTATATACAGAGGGAACCTTACGCCATTGTCTTTCTATATGGACAATTATAAAGAGGGGACCTTACGCCATTGACTTTCTATATGGACAATTATATACAGAGGGGACCTTACACCATTGACTTTCTTTATGAACAATAATATACAGAGGGGATCTTACACCATTGACTTTCTTTATGGACAATAATATACAGAGGGGACCTTACACCATTGACTTTCTTTATGGATTATAATAAAGAGGGGACCTTACGCCATTTACTTTCTATATGGATTATAATACAGAGGGGACCTTACGCCATTGTTTTCCTATATGGACAATTATAACAGAGGGGACCTTACACCATTGACTTCCTATATGGACAATTATATACAGAGATAACCTTACGCTTTTGTCTTTCTATATGGACAATTATAAACAGAGGGGACCTTACGCCATTGACTTTCTATATGGACAACTATATACAGAGGGGACCTTACACCATTGACTTTCTTTATGGACAATAATATACAGAGGGGACCTTACACCATTGACTTTCTTTATGGACAATTATATACAGAGGGGACCTTACACCATTGACTTTTTTATGGACAATAATATACAGAGGGGACCTTACACCATTGACTTTCTTTATGGACAATAATATACAGAGGGGACCTTACACCATTGACTTTCTTTATGGACAATAATATACAGAGGGGACCTTACACCATTGACTTTCTCTGTGGATTATAATACAGAGGGGAACTTACGTCATTGACTTTTTATACGGACAATTTTACGAGAGGAACTTTACGCCATTGACTTCCTAAGGTCGAAAAGGGACGAGAAAGGGGAGAAGTGGTACCTCCTTGTCTCTCTCTCCCAACCCCCCATAACAGAGGGACCTTCCGACCTTGTCTGGACAATAAGTTAAGTTGGTAAAGCGTTAAGTACGTCGTGGTTAGTGAAGCATGAGACTGACAGGTTCGAATCCGACGAGCGCCAGGTGAAGGGACTATTACCAACTTAGAGCCTCGCCAGGTGATGTGGGCCTACACCTTGTATATAGACAAGTAACCCCAGCCTAGTCTTTCTGAAGGGACTATAAAACGGGGGTCCCCTGTCTCGGATAGGCGTAGGAACGTAGAAGAACCCTCACTGCTTCGGTGGGTCCGTTGCATAGGTCAAAATTCCAACATACAGCTTATTTCTGACGGTACGCCTATCAAACTGAACTGAGCAGAGGGGACCTAACGCCATTGACTTCTGTTTCGATATGCAGTAATACGGAGGGGACCTTACGCCATTGAAAAAATTTACAGAGGGACATTACGTCATCGACTTCCAATAATCTTAAATAGATAGGGGACCTTACGCCATTGACTTCTTATATGGACACTTATATTGACTTTCTAGAAGGACAGTAATATAGAGGGGGGCTTATGGCATTGACTTTTTATATGGACGATTATTGTTCAGAGGATACATTTTGACATTTCCTTTCCATATTGACTGTAATACTGAGGGTACCCTTATACTCCAAATTCTTTCTATATTGACTAAATACATTTGTTACTTCACGCAACAAAAGTAATGATTGGGTATTCAAGAAGACTCGGTATCAGCATCCATATGAAAGGAGGGAGGGGATCTCCAACATGACTCTATTGCAGTACCAACAGGAAAACGCCAAACATCCCATGCAAAAACACAAAGACGAGCACCCGACACAGAAACATTGAAACACAAAATCTACACATAAACCAAAGAGACCAACAGGTAACCGGTGCCGACTTAGGACGGCCATTTAATACGCAAGTAGCAGAAATGGTGTGGTTATCAAGATTACGTGCGCACAACCCTCCCACGTTTGCAGTTACCAAAATATCTCGAAGAACGCAAAATTGTAGTGTAAAACGAGACCAATGGGTAACAGGTGCCGACTTAGGACGGTCATTTGTTACGCAAGTTGCAGAAATGGTGTGGTTATCCAGATTACGTGCGCACAACCCTCCCACGTTTGCATTTGCCAAAATATCTCGAAGAACGCAAAATTGTAGTGTAAAACAACCTCCTCACTGTTTGATGACCACACAAACAAGACAGTTATATGCAGAGGCCAAAGCAACGCAGATTAATACTAGTATATAAATGGATGGGGTTAGGGGCCCGTACGTAATACCGGTACAGTCCGTGCTCTGCCGGCTGCAGCTATCTCATGCTTTTTTTTACACGAGGAGTCCGACTGACATTCAGAGGAGCTATCGGGCCCAGTCTTCTCTAAAGAAGTTTGGAAAGGACCCGGCTTGGATTCCCATCGTCACATTTAATCAGAGCGCAATTCTTACAAATGTGCTGACACAAGGCTGTAGATTGGTCAAGTACCATGTCGAGTGTCCGTTCACTGACAGCGGGATCATATCCACGATGCAAATGACAAATATGGACAATGACCATATCCCAAAATACAGTAATAAAAGGATGATTCAGAAAATCATAAACCGGGCCATACAAATCAGGATAAAAAAGGAACCAAAGCAAACAAACAAAAATAGCAATCCAAGAGATGCTTGTGTCTCCTGCGAAGCGGCCTATTTTTAAAAAGTTGATAAAATATGTAGGTCTAGGTCACTTGGTTCAATATTTGTACATTTATCAGTGGGAAAGTCTTGTCAAATGAAATCGCATGTGAAATATAAAACCTCTTACTTATCAATTAAAAGCTATGGTCAATCTGTTACTCTCAGAAAAGGTCAATCATCTAGGTGAAGTCACTGGGTACAAATTTTTGGGAATAAAAGAAAGGACTCATCATAAGAAATACATGTTTGAAATATCAAAGCCGTGTCACTTATAAAATAAAACATATAGCCATTCTTAATTTTTTTTCAAATGTAAGTCAAATACCTAGGTCAAGGTCACTAGGTAAAAATAATTGGTATCTGTAATAAGGTCTTATGAAAAGGAATACACATGTTAATTATAAAATTCATATCACTTACCAATCAAAAGTTATAGCCAATGTTAATTGTTTGGAAAAGTAGGTCAAATATCTAGGTCAAGGTCACTAGGTCAAAATTTATGGTACATGTTGTAAGGTTATGTCACAGGAAATACACATGTGAATTATAAAATCCCTATCACTTACCAATCAAAAGATATAGCAAATGTTTTTTTTTTTGAAAAAGTAGGTCAACTATCTAGGTCAAGGTCACTAGGTAAAAAGAATTTGGTATCTGTACAAAGGTCTTATGAAAAGGAATACACATGTGAATTATAAAATCCCTATCACTTACCAATCAAATGATATAGCCAATATTAATTTTTTGAAAAGTAGGACAAATATCTAGGTCAAGGTCACTAGGTCAAAAATTATGGTATGTGTAAAAAGGTCTCATCACAGGAAATACACATGTGAAATATCAAAGCCCTATCACTTACCGATGAAAAGTTATGGGGTGTGACATCCAAAGTGTGACAGACAGACGGACGGACGGACTGACTGACAGACGGACAACGGACAAAGTGATCCCTGCGCTTCCACTACATGGAAAGAAGCGAACTCCCATTACATGAGAGTGAGACCAGGTGCCCAGAAAGAGTCAGCATCTCCTGCTTGCATCTATCAAAATCTATATATTGTGTACTTTATCTGGCATATTAACACGCCATAAGCAGGCGCTGAAAGAATGTTGCTACTCAGAAAAGGAAAGTTTGTGATGCTGAAACTTAAGTCGTCACGTTTGTCACAGAGTGAGGTGTTCATGTGACCATCAGAGTCGTGGGACAGCATAGAGTGTAACTTTTAATGTCTCAGTAGAAAGTGATAGAATCTATTTCTTCTTCCATGAAACATAATGGTGTAAGGTCCCCTCTGTATTACAGTTCTTATATAAAGTCAATGGTGTGAGGTCCCCTCTGTACTATGATTCATATAGAAAGACAATGGAGTAAGGACCCCTTTGTATTATGATTCATATAGTAGTCAAAGGTGTAAGGTCCCCATTGTATTATTGTCCATATAGAAAGTCAATGGTGTAAGGTCCCTTCTGTATTATTGTCTATGTATAAAGTCAATGTTGTAAGGTCCCCTCTGTATTAAGGTCCATACAGATTTCGTTGATGGTGTTAGGTTCCCCTCTGCATTATTGTGAACATAGAAAATCAATGGCATTGGGTCCCCTCTGTATTACGGTTCTTATAGAATGTCAATGGCGTAAGGTCCCCTCTGTATTATAATCCATATAGAATGTCAATGGCGTAAGGTCCCCTCTGTATTATAATCCATATGAAAGTCAATGGCGTAAGGTCCCCTCTTTATTATGGTCCATATCGAAAGTCCATGGCGTAAGGTCCCCTCTGTATAATAATCCATACAGAAAGTCAATGGCGTAAGTTCCCCTCTGTATTATAATCCATATAGAATGTCAATGGCGTAAGGTCCCCTCTGTATTATAATACATAGAGAAAGTCAATGGCGTAAGGTCCCCTCTTTATTATGGTCCATATAGAAAGTCAATGACGTAAGGTCCCCTCTGTGTTATAATACATAGAGAAAGTCAATGGCGTAAGGTCCCCTCTTTATTATAGTCCATATATAAAGTCAATGGCGTAAGGTCCCCTCTGTTTTATAATACACAGAGAAAGTCAATGGTGTAAGGTCCCCTCTTTATTATGGTCCATATAGAAAGTCAATGGCGTAAGGTCCCCTCTGTATTATAATACATAGAGAAAGTCAATGGCGTAAGGTCCCCTCTTTATTATGGTCCATGTAGAAAGTCAATGGTGTAAGGTCCCCTCTGTATTATAATCCATATAGAATGTCAATGGCGTAAGGTCCCCTCTGTACTATAATACATAGAGAAAGTCAATGGCGTATGGTCCCCTCTTTATTATGGTCCATACAGAAAGTCAATGGCGTAAGGTCCCCTCTGTATTATAATACATAGAGAAAGTCAATGGCGTAAGGTCCCCTCTTTATTATGGTCCATATCGAAAGTCAATGACATAAGGTCCCCTCTGTATTATAATACATAGAGAAAGTCAATGGCGTATGGTTCCCTCTTTATTATGGTCCATATAGAAAGTCAATGGCGTAAGGTCCAATCTGTATTATAATACATAGAGAAAATCAATGGCGTAAGGTCCCCTCTTTATTATGGTCCATATAGAAAGTGAATGGCGTAAGGTCCCCTCTGTATTATAATACATAGAGAAAGTCAATGGCGTAAGGTCCCCTCTTTATTATGGTCCATGTAGAAAGTCAATGGCGTAAGGTCCCCTCTGTATTATAATACATAGAGAAAGTCAATGACGTAAGGTCCCCTCTTTATTATGGTCCATGTAGAAAGTCAATGGTTTAAGGCCCCCTCTTTATTATGGTCCATATAGAAAGTCAATGACGTAAGGTCCCCTCTGTGTTATAATACATAGAGAAAGTCAATGGTGTAAGGTCCCCTCTTTGTTATGGTCCATGTAGAAAGTCTATGGCGTAAGGTCCCCTCTGTATTATAATACATAGAGAAAGTCAATGGCGTAAGGTCCCTCTTTATTATGGCACATATAGAAAGTCAATGGCGTAAGGTCCCCTCTGTATTATAATCCGTATAGAATGTCAATGGCGTAAGGTCCCCTCTATACTATAATACATAGAGAAAGTCAATGGCGTAAGGTCCCCTCTTTATTATGGTCCATATAGAAAATCAATGGCGTAAGGTCCCCGCTGTATTATAATAAATAGAGAAAGTCAATGGCGTAAGGTCCCCTCTTTATTATGGTACATATAGAAAGTCAATGGCGTAAGGTCCCCTCTGTATTATAATACATAGAGAAAGTCAATGGCGTAAGGTCCCCTCTTTATTATGGTCCATGTAGAAAGTCAATGGTTTAAGGTCCCCTCTTTATTATGGTCCATATAGAAAGTCAATGACGTAAGGTCCCCTCTGTGTTATAATACATAGAGAAAGTCAATGGCGTAAGGTCCCCTCTTTATCATGGTCCATGTAGAAAGTCTATGGCGTAAGGTCCCCTCTGTATTATAATACATAGAGAAAGTCAATGGCGTAAGGTCCCTCTTTATTATGGTACATATAGAAAGTCAATGGCGTAAGGTCCCCTCTGTTTTATAATACATAGAGAAAGTCAATGGCGTAAGGTCCCCTCTTTATTATGGTCCATATAGAAAGTCAATGGTTTAAGGTCCCCTCTTTATTATGGTCCATATAGAAAGTCAATGGCGTAAGGCCCCCTCTGTATTATAATACATAGAGAAAGTCAATGGCGTATGGTTCCCTCTTTATTATGGTCCATATAGAAAGTCAATGGCGTAAGGTCCAATCTGTATTATAATACATAGAGAAAATCAATGGCGTAAGGTCCCCTCTTTATTATGGTCCATATAGAAAGTGAATGGCGTAAGGTCCCCTCTGTATTATAATACATAGAGAAAGTCAATGGCGTAAGGTCCCCTCTTTATTATGGTCCATGTAGAAAGTCAATGGCGTAAGGTCCCCTCTGTATTATAATACATAGAGAAAGTCAATGGCGTAAGGTCCCCTCTTTATTATGGTCCATGTAGAAAGTCAATGGTTTAAGGCCCCCTCTTTATTATGGTCCATATAGAAAGTCAATGACGTAAGGTCCCCTCTGTGTTATAATACATAGAGAAAGTCAATGGCGTAAGGTCCCCTCTTTATTATGGTCCATGTAGAAAGTCTATGGCGTAAGGTCCCCTCTGTATTATAATACATAGAGAAAGTCAATGGCGTAAGGTCCCTCTTTATTATGGTACATATAGAAAGTCAATGGCGTAAGGTCCCCTCTGTATTATAATCCGTATAGAATGTCAATGGCGTAAGGTCCCCTCTATACTATAATACATAGAGAAAGTCAATGGCGTAAGGTCCCCTCTTTATTATGGTCCAAATAGAAAATCAATGGCGTAAGGTCCCCGCTGTATTATAATAAATAGAGAAAGTCAATGGCGTAAGGTCCCCTCTTTATTATGGTACATATAGAAAGTCAATGGCGTAAGGTCCCCTCTGTATTATAATACATAGAGAAAGTCAATGGCGTAAGGTCCCCTCTTTATTATGGTCCATGTAGAAAGTCAATGGTTTAAGGTCCCCTCTTTATTATGGTCCATATAGAAAGTCAATGACGTAAGGTCCCCTCTGTGTTATAATACATAGAGAAAGTCAATGGCGTAAGGTCCCCTCTTTATTATGGTCCATGTAGAAAGTCTATGGCGTAAGGTCCCCTCTGTATTATAATACATAGAGAAAGTCAATGGCGTAAGGTCCCTCTTTATTATGGTACATATAGAAAGTCAATGGCGTAAGGTCCCCTCTGTATTATAATACATAGAGAAAGTCAATGGCGTAAGGTCCCCTCTTTATTATGGTCCATGTAGAAAGTCAATGGTTGAAGGTCCCCTCTTTATTATGGTCCATATAGAAAGTCAATGACGTAAGGTCCCCTCTGTGTTATAATACATAGAGAAAGTTAATGGCGTAAGGTCCCCTCTTTATTATGGTCCATGTAGAAAGTCAATGGCGTAAGGTACCCTCTTTATTATGGTCCACGTAGAAAGTCAATGGTGTAAGGTCCCCTCTGTATTATAATACATAGAGAAAGTCAATGGCGTAAGGTCCCCTCTGTATTATAATCCATACAGAAAGTCAATGGCGTAAGGTCCCCTCTGTATTATAAGCCATATAGAATGTCAATGGCGAAAGGTCCCCTCTGTATTATAATACATAGATAAATGTCAATGGCGTAAGGTCCCCTCTTTATTATGGTCCATATAGAAAGTCAATAGCGTAAGGTCCCCTCTGTAGTATAATACATAGAGAAAGTCAATGGTGTAAGGTCCCCTCTTTATTATGGTCCATATAGAAAGTCAATGGCGTAAGGTCCCCTCTGTATTATAATACATAGAGAAAGTCAATGGCGTAAGGTCCCCTCTTTATTATGGTCCATGTAGAAAGTCAATGGCGTAAGGTCCCCTCTGTATTATAATCCATATAGAATGTCAATGGCGTAAGGTCCCCTCTGTATTATAATACATAGAGAAAGTCAATGGCGTAAGGTCCCCTCTTTATTATGGTCCATATAGACAGTCAATGGCGTAAGGTCCCCTCTGTATTATAATACATAGAGAAAGTCAATGGCGTAAGGTCCCCTCTTTATCATGGTCCATATAGAAAGGCAATGGCGTAAGGTCCCCTCTGTATTATAATACATAGAGAAAGTCAATGGCGTAAGGTCCCCTCTTTATTATGGTCCATATAGAAAGTCAATGGCGTAAGGTCCCCTCTGTATTATAATCCATATAGAATGTCAATGGCGTAAGGTCCCCTCTGTATTATAATACATAGAGAAAGTCAATGGCGTAAGGTCCCCTCTATATTATAGTCCATATAGACAGTCAATGGCGTAAGGTCCCCTCTGTATTATAATACATAGAGAAAGTCAATGGCGTAAGGTCCCCTCTTTATTATGGTCCATATAGAAAGTCAATGGCGTAAGGTCCCCTCTGTATTATAATACATAGAGAAAGTCAATGGCGTAAGGTCCCCTCTGTATTATAATACATAGAGAAAGTCAATGGCGTAAGGTCCCCTCTGTATTATAATCCATATAGAATGTCAATGGCGTAAGGTCCCCTCTGTATTATAATACATAGAGAAAATCAATGGCGTAAGGTCCCCTCTTTATTATGGTCCATATAGAAAGTCAATGGCGTAAGGTCCCCTCTGTATTATAATACATAGAGAAAGTCAATGGCGTAAGGTCCCCTCTTTATTATGGTCCATATAGAAAGTCAATGGCGTAAGGTCCCCTCTGTATTATAATACATAGAGAAAGTCAATGGCGTAAGGTACCCTCTTTATTATGGTCCATGTAGAAAGTCAATGGTGTAAGGTCCCCTCTGTATTATAATCCATATAGAAAGTCAATGGCGTAAGGTCCCCTCTGTATTATAATACATAGAGAAAGTCAATGGCGTAAGGTCCCCTCTTTATTATGGTCCATATAGAAAGTCAATGGCGTAAGGTCCCCTCTGTATTATAATACATAGAGAAAGTCAATGGCGTAAGGTCCCCTCTTTATTATGGTCCATGTAGAAAGTCAATGGTGTAAGGTCCCCTCTGTATTATAATCCATATAGAAAGTCAATGGCGTAAGGTCCCCTCTGTATTATAATCCATACAGAAAGTCAATGGCGTATGGTCCCCTCCTGTATTATAAGCCATATAGAATGTCAATGGCGTAAGGTCCCCTCTGTATTATAATACATAGAGAAAGTCAATGGCGTAAGGTCCCCTCTTTATTATGGTCCATATAGAAAGTCAATGGCGTAAGGTCCCCTCTGTATTATAATACATAGAGAAAGTCAATGGCGTAAGGTCCCCTCTTTATTATGGTCCATATAGAAAGTCAATGGCGTAAGGTCCCCTCTGTATTATAGTACATAGAGAAAAACAATGGCGTAAGGTCCCCTCTTTATTATGGTCCATGTAGAAAGTCAATGGCGTAAGGTCCCCTCTGTATTATAATCAATATAGAAAGTCAATGGCGTAAGGTCCCTCTGTATTATAATACATGTACATAGAGAAAGTCAATGGCGTATGGTCCCCTCTTTATTATGGTCCATATAGAAAGTCAATGGCGTAAGGTCCCCTCTGTATTATAATACACATAGAGAAAGTCAATGGCGTAAGGTCCCCTCTTTATTATGGTCCATGTAGAAAGTCAATGGTTTAAGGTCCCCTCTTTATTATGGTCCATATAGAAAGTCAATGGCGTAAGGTCCCCTCTGTATTATAATACATAGAGAAAGTCAATGGTGTAAGGTCCCCTCTTTATTATGGTCCATATAGAAAGTCAATGGCGTAAGGTCCCCTCTGTATTATAGTACATAGAGAAAGTCAATGGCGTAAGTTCCCCTCTTTATTATGGTCCATGTAGAAAGTCAATGGCGTAAGGTCCCCTCTGTATTATAATCAATATAGAATGTCAATGGCGTAAGGTCCCCTCTGTATTATAATACATGTACATAGAGAAAGTCAATGGCGTATGGTCCCCTCTTTATTATAATCCGTATAGAATGTCAATGGCGTAAGGTCCCCTCTGTATTATAATACACATAGAGAAAGTCAATGGCGTAAGGTCCCCTCTTTATTATGGTCCATGTAGAAAGTCAATGGTTTAAGGTCCCCTCTTTATTATGGTCCATATAGAAAGTCAATGGCGTAAGGTCCCCTCTGTATTATAATACATAGAGAAAGTCAATGGCGTAAGGTCCCCTCTTTATTATGGTCCATAAAGAAAGTCAATGGCGTAAGGTCCCCTCTTTATTATGGTCCATATAGAAAGTCAATGGCGTAAGGTCCCCTCATTATTATGGTCCATGTAGAAAGTCAATGGCGTAAGGTCCCCTCCTCTCCTCCTACCACCTCCCACCCTTTTCTCCCTTTTCCGCCCCTTTCCTCCCCCCCCCCCCCCCCCTCATCCCTTTCTGATATTCTTCGCCCAGTTCTGTCGCCCCCTCCTCCAATTATGAAAAGTCAAAAGCGTAAGGATCCCTTTTTATTAAATTCAATGTCGTAAGGTTCCCTCTTTACTATGGTCCCCTCAGTATTGTATTATAACCGATAAATCTATTTTTTTGCATAGGGGACCTTACGCCATTGCAAATAGCGACATTCAAGAAAAAAAGTCGAAAAAAGTATGCCTCGGTGACTTGACTCCTGAGAAAGGAATGTCTGGGATTTTTCATGGTTTCGAACTCCTTCTTTTCAAGAAATTTCAAAATGATCCTTCACACTGGGAGAAAATGAAAAAGGCCCTCTCGAGCCAAAATGAGGATTCGGCGAATGAGTACTACACATACATTTTCTCGGCTAAAGAAGTAAGATAGTGGTTACATTCACAGGCACCAGATTCCTAGAAAGAAAAATTAAAACTCCATCTTCAACGCCTTTTTCTCTTCTCTTTATCTTTTTCTAAGGCATGACAGCTCCAATGTTGTAAATTGAGTCGAAACCTACTCTTTAATTATCGTTAGCGACATGACAAACCACAGGAGTTCAATACACACTGCAGCATTGCATACAACCCCTTCACGCATACATGTAGGGAATACATATATGTATGAAGGGGGTGTTTGCGATGCCCCAGTGTGTTTACTCACTCAATATTGAACTCCTGTTTTTCAGGTATTTGGATTAATTGCTGCTAAATGCACATATAATCTAGATAAGGTTACGGTCATGAAGAGAAATATCTGTAGAAAATACTGATATGCAGCTTTAAGCAGAAATCCTGATGAAACTTACGATATTGAGGGGTTAAAGAGGGGGGATAGTATTTAAACAAGGGAGCCGTCGTGCTTAAAGGGAGGATTAAGAGAAGATAAACGGGCGTTTAGTTTTTCTTTATAGGAATCTCATTATCAGTCAGGGGTATAACTCATTTCAGTTATATTTTTCGTCACTGAAATCAGTTATTTTTCTTGCAAGATATTTATAGAATCACCCAGAATATAACTGGTTCAGGTTACAAAATTTTCCAAGGTCAAATACGATTATATCATCCAATGCGTACAGAAAAGTTTGACTTCATCAGATACAACATTGGTGCCTCTTTAAAAATAAATTAAGGTCACAGCTGGATAAAATCATCTTTGTGCAAAATCTGGGTCAAAAATAAATATAACTGAAAGAAGTTACTTTTAAATAACCATTTTTGGTTATATTTTTTTGGTATTGCTTAAATCTTCTAATCCAGATTTTTCCTGCTGATAATCAAGTGTTCAGTATCATCTTAATACATCAATACCTTAAATTTTGTAAAATAATCCTTTACCCAATGAATAAATATGAAGCAATTCCCATAGGAATTTTTATATGCAGAAATCAGTTATTTTTCATGACCTACTTTAACATTACTGATTTTCATAGAAAGAAAAGTAACTGATTTCGGTTATAAAATTTTATCACTGAAATGAGTTATACCCCTGACTGATTATGGATGCCTGTGGTTACTTTCCCTAGTTCTTGAACACAGGAGTCTGGTGTAGTTACAGCTGCCACAGAGAAGTGATCGTTTGCTGTGTCTTCTCTGTTGCAGCTGTTTCATGTGTGACGGTTCGAGTATCGTATCCGGTTAGCTCAGTCGGTAATAGCGTCTGCCCTGTAAGCAGAAGGTCTCTGGTTCGATTCCCGGACCGGCCACATTTTCCATTCCGCCTGTCACAGTATTTGGTGCCGTGAGAGTGAACCTCATGAGTTGCTTGTGGTTTATGGCAACTATGGGGAAGAACCAGGGATGTCTTTCTTTGTGAGGTTTCCGGTTAACAACTTTGGGAAACCTCAAAATTTGGCGGGGTGGAGTGTGACGGTTCGAGTATCGTGCCCTGTTAGCCCAGTCGGTAAGAGCGTCTGCCCTGTAAGCAGAAGGTCTCGGGTTCGATTCCCGGACCCACCACATTTTCCATTCCGCCTGTCACACATGTATATTTTTAGTCTCTTTACGAAAAAGAAAGAATTTGACAACTTTTTAGCTCACCTCACAAAATGAGAGTGAGCTTATGCTATCACCCTGGCGTTGGCGTCCGCACTAGTATGTTAAGAAGTATTATTTTTTTTTGTTATAAGTGCTAGGAAGGCCAAACTTGCACAGATGATGCGTCTTTATGAGTAGATCACAAATCTACGTTCAAATGTAGGTCACGACCTACATTTTCCGCTTGAGTACACATGTTAGGAGGATTTGGGTATCAATGTTGAGAAGTTTCATTTCTTTATTATATGTGCTAGGGAGGCCATACTTGCACAGATGATGCGTTGTTATGAGTAGATCACAAATATATATTAAATTTGTAGGTCATGACCTATATTTTCCCCATGAGTGCAAATGTTAGGGATATTTTGGTAATAATAGAGTACATCCATTCATGCAAAATTTGGTTCAATAAATGAAATACTCTACTCCCCTTTTCCATTTTGTTTTTGTGTAATAGCATTTTTTTAGGGGGGGTTCTCAGTAGGACAGATTTTCAAATTCAAAACTCTGTAATCTTCGACTACTTTCTGTTTGCTGCCATGATAAATGCTGCCATGAGGTGAGCTTTTTAATCTTTGATTCCCACTATGTTTTCTTTTTTTTTGACAAAAATGATCCCTGCAAAGTTGACCAGATGACCAAAAACCACATGTCCTGGGTGAGGGTTAAAAGAAATAATCACACAAGACTGACATTTTAGTAATGTCAAATCTTGAATTTGTTTCATTTAGTTTTTTTGTGATATATCAGATAATTGAACTGAAACAGTTGAATATACATATGATGTGGACTCATGCCAGTAGCACAAAGATGAATTTATATAGACATACTCAAATATCTCAAATTTTTGTCCTTCTTTTTCATGTCATTACTGAAAGGCATTATACATGTACTATTAAAAAAAATGTCAAGAATTAATTGAAGGAAAGATAACTCGCACCTTTATGTTATCTTATAAAGTTTTATTGCTGCCATATTTGCCTTGGTGATATAGGGGGCTACAAAAGAACGCTAAATATTTGAATTGTACCTTTATTACATGTCATTACGCTCAATTATGCTCAATTTTACAGTTAGCTGTTTCGAAAATACATAATTCACTCAGATTTCAAGAAGAGTCAACAAAGAGGTTTTATAGAAAATTTACAAGTTCTCTATATTGCGAGATAAGTAGGCTGCTGTCATTACTGAAACGGTAATTACCGAAACGAAAATGCAGAAAAACACGTCATTACCGACACATTTGTCATTACCATAACATTTGTCATCACAGAAACAGAATAAATTTCAACTTTTTTTCTTGTTGAAAAAGTAAATTTGTTCATAGTTTTGGCTTATTATTCCACATTGTAAAAGACAATATTTATAAAACATCTTTAAAATGCTGTTGAATCTGTACGTAATATTGTCCTGGATTACATTTCGGTAATAACAAAATCAGCTTTTGCCAATACCTTATCGGTGAAAGAAAACCATCATAATTGCAATATAACAGTGCGCCTACTTGATAAACTTGTTGCCATGAATAAATACTAATTAGCTAACAACAAAAAATTGCACAATTTTGCGATTTATTTTTCACCAAAAAATTATAGTGATTTAGGTCTTTATCTGTAGAAACTAGAATGACCCGAAAATGAAAAGAAAAAGGTTGGTCATTCATGTCATTTTTTTGCAAATTTCACTTTTTACAGGACCCCTCCGTCCTCATCGAAAATTTTCTAATTTTTACATAATTTCAAATCGATCTGTAGATTGCATAAAAGCAAAATAAAGTTCAAAGTTAAATTTATCACAACTACCCACTGGTTATATTTTATATATTGATTCTATATGCTACATCCCATGTATAAATACATTTTCAATATTTTTGACCAATGGTATGACACCTTTTATTCAAATACATTTCCAATATTTTTTACCAATGTTATGACACCTTTTATTCAGTACTGTTCATCAGTCAAAACAGAGGGGAATCCCTGTTTTCCTGTAGTTACAACTATTAGGGATTTCAGCAATTTTTGACATGCTTTATTAGGGACATTGGGGATTTCAGCATTATGCTTGACGTTGTTGGGTAACAATAATGAGTTAATCACTGAATCCATCCTGGCCAAAGATGTCGATCCAACTGCAGTTCAATCAGCTGTTCCTGCACCATACATAAAACCCTGAACCATTTTACACAACACACCCATACATTTATAGATTTGGTATAAATTCTGTGTATCACTGGCAGTGAGTAAGAGCATCAACATTTAATACATGTATACGTACAACAAACAGTTAAGATATTACTGAATGCAACATATATTGTTAAAAATGCTGAAATAGTCATATAATATCGAAATAAAAATATGAAAAAATGAACTTACATGTTTGCATTTGACACATCAAATATTTCTATTTTGTATTTCATTATTTATATTTATAATTTTATAGAGTATCCCCCAAAGTTTGTGGTTTTTACCTGTAACACTACACAACCGTCCCAAGTACATCACTGAGCTGATACAGGAAGAACTAAAGCGAGAGGCAGCGAACATCTTACGAGGCCCTGACGGTAATCTTCACACAATGCGTAACAGTTTGACTTTTCGAATATTCGATAAGGATTTCTTCTTCTTCTTTAAAATTCTAATACATGTATACTACAATAATAGAGAACTCATTGTTGAGCGTTAAACTTAAACTCAACGTGCATGTTGATCAAGAAAAAGAAAAATGGGTTTACATGTGCTCTTGAAGGTCTTCATATTAAATCATACATGATTGTACTGTGAAGATGTTATACATGTATATAGAGATTTTAAAAATCAGAACGTAGAATTTCAAGGTTTTGTCTCTGAATAAAGTCTTTAAAGCCAAGCTTCCACTGACGCGAATATAGAGGAGAATGAACTATGATCAGAGGTGAATGAACAATTGTGTTACATTCTTGTCTGTTCTCATGAAGTTTTTCTTGGCGCAACAGGCACACGATAGCGCCGCAAATGCAACAAGAATATGCTATGCGTGTGCTACGATAGTGATGCGAGTGTGATAAGAATAGAGAAGAATGCGACACGTATGTGCCACAATAAAAAGACACTGAAGCGATGAGAGGCGATTGCAGGAGATTGAGACATGACTTTAACCTGATAGCGCTGCGATCATGACAAGAATGTGACGAGCAAAAACAAAATCATTTGACATATCCAGGAGCATCAAACTTTGACATCTTTCCAGGTTGTTTTCTCTTGAAAGGCATTGTCAAAGTTTTCAAAATATTGATCCGCACACTTTTACATCAACTCTGAGATAATTCTTCTTGTCATTGTCGTGTGTGTATGAAGTACTTTCGTGGCAATATCATGTCATTATCGTGTCAAGATCATGGCTGATTCGCGTTTGATTTTTCAATCGCGTCACATTCTTGGCGCATTCGCATCACATTTGTGTCAGATTCTTTCTTGTCGGGGCTCTATCGTGGATCATTCTCCTCCACCTTGGGAACAAGAGTGCACGCAAATGTGATGAGAACCCGCTGCGAATGGAGGAGAATGTAATGCGAATGCGCTGCGCATGTGCCGCGAGCGCGCGGCGAATAAGAATTCAGATGCAAATGTTTTAAACAGTTTGAAACATTCGCATTGGTGCCGCGAACAGAATAAAATGCAGGAGAATATGACAAGATTGTGACATGTTGAGACAAGAATGCCCGCGATTGAGAGGAGAATACGCTACGATTAAACAAAATCCCCTAATCATATCTCCGTTGCCTCTGTATTTGCGACAGTGGAAGCCCGGTTTTAGTAATTTCTTATCTAAGGAAAGAGGGCATTAAAAAATTTTTATAGATTTGCATGTTATAGATTTGCATGATTTTTATGTCGCCTGCAATCAAGAGCAGCATATAAGGATCAGTTTGTCTGTCAGGCTGTCCATCTGTCTGGTAATCACACTTTCACATTTGGGTATAACTTATACATCAAACATCTTTCAAACTTGAAGGAATTGTAAAGCATGATGAGACTAAGCATCCAATAAAGGTCAAGGTCATTTTCAAGGTCAAGGGAATTTATTTAAGGTCAAACATGCAACAGGCAACATACCTGTTCTTGAACAGTGCCACAGTATTTTCATTAAGTGCATCAAATTGAAAAATGACCATTTTAGGGCCCATTATGCATTTGCATTTAGAATGCATGTTGTATTTTAATACCCTTTTAAGTAAAGAGAGAGAGAAAAATTGATTTTCAGCTTTGTTAAAGGTTAAAGGTCAATTTCAGATCATAGATTAAACGGATAATTTTTTCATCAGCTTAATTGTTTTAATTTTCTTTCCAGAGACCCTTCTCACCACTTACCTTCAGTTTCATCAGTTTACAGAATTTCATCTTGATAGAATCTTCAGATATGGTGATGATAATAAGCTACCAAAAGAGGTGAGATTGCAAATTACAAAGCACTGAGAAAAAATACTCCGAAGTGTCCCGACTCTGCAGGCAGAGAGCGGCCTTCTGGACACAAAAAAAGTCAAATACTGTGCAACAGATAGGCATGTGTCAGATAATGAATCTTTGTCAGTGGTACTTCTGTTAGTTCTAGGATTTGTTCCTGTCATACCGATCCTACTCAAAGTAGGTGTGTAAATTTGTGGGATGAGGTAGAAGCCCAAACCCCCTACACATTTACACACCTACTTTGAGTAGACTAGAAAGTATGACAGGAACAAACTCATAGTGAATTTATCATGCTGAGAACCATTTTGTAACTGTTTCTTTGTAAATATTGACGTCAGAAAATTTAGTGACCCACCTAGTCATCAAAGATGGACACCACATGACCACTATAATGCGTCATCATCGACTGAAATTAGTACGAGGCGTGATGAAAGCCAATTATTTTTCATGTGCCCTCTCCTTTGATTTCTATTTATCAGGTATATATTTTGTGAAGAATGTGTGGATCTAAATTTCCTGCAGAGTCTATTTAGAGTCATAAGTAAATGAAAAAATACAGTGTTGCCAAATACCATTGAAGGCATGGTACAAGGGTATTTTGAAGATAATTTAGAATGTTAGATACAGTACATGAACTGTTATCACCATATGCTTGTAATTTAAATAATTATTTTTCAGATTTTCAAGTGTAAGAATGTTCGGTATTTGTCACTCAAGTACAACTGCCTGGACATGTTACCACCTGATATAGGACGGATGGAGAATTTAGAATACCTAGCCCTAACCAACAATAAATTACAAGTGCAATCTATACCCTACACAATCACATTTTGTAACAAACTTAGAACATTGTTATTAGACAATAATCTACTGGATGCCCTCCCTGGATGTCTATTACGCATGCCGTCAATACAAACTGTTCATCGTCATGGAAACCATAATTATTTTAAGGCTACGTTTATGTGGTATCACACAGACGTGGAGTATAGGATCATCCCAGTGGCAGGGACGTATAGTAATAATGCTAGGTTACCAATCACACTTCAGTTCCTGGCAGCTAAGGCGATGATCGGTCATAAAAAAGACTTCTATAGCGATCCTAGTGTAGCTAATATACTGAAGGATTATATGTCGGACATTTATGAAATGTTTCGCATATGTCATCACTGTGATAGAGCATGTCTAGCTATCAAATCTGGTGAGTAACTTATTATCAGGATATTGTAATAGAAGTTTATCAATTATACTTTGCCTACAATGCAGGGGTGACATGTGCTGCATCCATTTGTCTTTCTGTCAGTTTGTCTGGAAGTCCTTACTTTCAGGGTATATGTACTTGATATGTATGTAGATTTTACCATCAAGGCTTGCAGAGATGGTCAAGCATATAATGAGACTCAACACCAAACAAGGGTCAAGGTCGCCTTCAAGGTCAGTGTTAAATTAGGGCCAAACAGGAAGTGTATATATCTATTGCATCAATACTCTATATTTGATACTATTACTACCATCTATTGTAAACACAAAATTGAATTTTTCTTTCAAAATTCAGCTTTGTTAAATTAATTAATTTTGAGTACCAATTATCATTCTGAACCTAATCATGGTTTTGTAAGGTGAGGTCTTGAAATGCCCCATTTCAAGAGGCTTTCCTAAAAAAAATGTAAAAGGGGTTGGAAATAAAAATGTTAAAAACAAAAAAAAATTTGGGTGAAACATGTGAAAAGGGACATACATGTACCTGTTCTCTAACTATTTAATACATGTAGTAACTTAAGTCTGCAAAAGTTAAACGACTTACATGTACCACTGCCCACCCCTCCCCCTCCCCACTTTCCAAATCACACGATCAGAAATGGAGATACTTGTCAATATGCCTGCTTAAGGAGGTATTGAACACTTGGACGCCAAATTCAATTTTCCTGAACATTTCTGAAATTATATAATTCTTGTCTGTCCTTGACTATACAAACTTACATTTGATTCTATCCACAGGAAATTTTTCCACGAGACTTTGAAATATGCATTAATCGACGTTTTTGTGAATTTGTTGATGACGTCATAATATTGAAAGTGTCATTCCAGTTCTTGTAAAGCTATTGGAAATTATTTTTGATTTAACTTCCAAAATATCCATAAATATATTGCACTTACATATGGAAAAGATAAAATGAATTGTGTTTTAAACACAGACAGGATACTTGAATAAAAGATGACACTGTCGCTAAAAAAATTGCAATTTCGATTGATCTCAGTGAAACATTTTATTATAGATATAACAACTATCACAACTATATGTTTCAATGCTCTCTATTGATCAGGATACAAAGTGGTCACCTTTAAGAATCCGTACCTGGGTAACTCGTGTGTACCATTCCAGCACTGGGCATGCTCCATAGACTGTGCCAAAGCTATAGAAGTCCCCGCTCGTCGTGAGCAGATATCTGCTGCTCGTCAGCTCGACTCGAGGTATGAGGAATACGTACAGGAGTGTCACCGAGCGTTTGAACACCATAAACAAAGCAGAGGCCTTTGTGGTTGTATGTCACCGCAGACTACCGAAATCATCGTGGAGAGGGTAGCCATGGAGGACACAGGGGAGGTAACTCCTAATTCAGATAATGAGAGTGATGTTTCTTCATCAACGACAACTATGTCACATGTGCCAAACAGACGATGTGTTATTTTATAGTGCTTGCATGCCTACCTTCCATTGCTTAAATTGCCTAGACATACAATGAATGATAGCTTTTTATTTTATATAATTTATCATCCTTAGATATCTTAGTGTCATGTTATCAAATCTTGGGTATATAGTTTTTGTCCTGTTCGTCCAAAACATTTATTTTTGCATAACTTTTGAGCAGTAGTGAGATAGGCATGCGGGTAGGTATAAAGGCACAATGTATTTTTTGCACGACCTTGCTATCATTTGGTACCAAGGCTTTGGCCTTGTAGATTTTTAAGGTTCTCTATTAACATAACCTATACAAACACGATTGCCACTTGTTAGGAAACTCCACAAATGGTGATTGGTTGCTAGGTGAGAAGCATTTGAATATCTTTTTAACATTTTCATGCATTTTAAATAAGCTCCAAAAGAGGGAGATACTACTTTTGGCTTCCTTTTCCATGGATGTTTTAAAGAACTAAGGAGCTGTTAAGAAAAGGTGTAAAATCTGCCCTGTAAAGTTGAAATTTCAAAATGCAAAATTTGAGAATTTGTTTCGGTAGAAATGACGGGTAACTTGGTCCACATATGAATCTGCTGTCAGAGGGGGGGGGGGGGGGGGGGGGGGGGGGAGAGGGGGGGGACAATGTCCTTCAGGCAAAAATCTAAAGAAGGGGGATGGATGGTTATTTTAGAATTAATCTTTAGAGCGGTAAAGCAGATCAAAATTGCCAATTTTTTCTTACAATATCATTGAACAATCTATTCAGAATGTGTTCCAATAAACTATTTAACCGTTTGAAATGAAGTAAACGAAGATGTCTATTTCTGCACTGTGTGTATTTTGCGCCTGAAAGCGACATAGGTGGCTTGTAAGTATGGAATAAAACCGTTTTTCAATTTCCGATCACTTGCAGATTTTGCCGATTATATTGATATACTTTCTTTAAAATTCATTTCTTTAACTCAGTTTTGACATGAAAAGGTGCAGAAGCATAATTTACATCAAATGTGTGTAAAATAATACATGTACTTGTTTTGTTTATCTTCGCCCGATATTTGACGCTTTCTGTTAACAGCACCCCTTACCTCTTCAACCTGTAATTATTAAGTCTTTCACCAAATCTATTTAGATAAAATACCAACTAGGAATCTTCTGATACTTTATATTTTAGTCCTTACCACTAATTTCCTAAAATGAAAGGACTGTCCACGAGAAATAATTAATAGAGTTCAGGGCTAAATCAAGCCCATATCTTAACAGCTCCTTTGATATGCATTATGCATTGAACATCTAGTTTTGGTCAAGGTTATCTTGAAGAGTAAAACTTGGGGCATTCCTGTGTTTGAACTGTCTATATATAAGTTCAAGTTAATATGCATGTCAATGTTGTTAATACAAACCTCAAATTCATTCATGCTAAACATGTAATGTTCAACTAGTAAAAATATAGATCATAATGATGCATTCAATGTTTATTTGTCCAAAAAGTTCTATTTGTATTGAATTGCAAAGTAAGCTACATACAGTCATGTTAACCTTTTTTCCTCACTCAAACTCAGTTTAAGCAGTTGTCTCAATGAAATAAAGATAACAAACTGTGCATTTTAACAGGGGAAGCATCTCACCAAAGTAAAAGTTTAATCAGCTTAAAATCTGAAAGAGAGAGTGGTGTCATATTAGTAGCTTCACAGACCAATTTTTCTGGTGTTCTTACGTAACTCATTACTGATTTATGGGGAATCTTTCTTGATTTCACCAAGGGATTTCTTATACAAAAAATAGAGTTATAAAGTAACTTCAAATGGAAAAAATTAGAATCTTATTTGTTATGTATATCTCAGATTTTGTTCAACTGAATAGAAAAAATGTTATGATCGCTGAGCGATATAAGTCCCCTACCGGCGGCATATATTTATGTCCTGCAACTCTGCCTATAAATTACTCTTCAATTAAACATGAGTTTTAATTAAACTTACTGTCTGTGCAGCTAAGTTCTGAGGTTTTATCTGCTTTATCGATTCGAAAAAGTGGTCAAGCGTGATGAAAGTTGAACTTGCTCTGTAACTATTCAAGACTAAGCTGAGTATCAAATTTTACCTGAATATCACTATTTGTTGCAGAAAAAAGTCTGGAAAACTGACAAAACTGAATTGTGCAAGTCATCAAGGGGCATAACTCCTCGAAAAATAGGTCAAGCGTGACAAAACTCAAACTTGCCCTGTAACTATCCAAGACTAAGCTGAGTATCAAATTTCACCTGAATATCTCTCTTTGTTGCAGGAAAAAGTCCGGAAAACTGACAAAAATTGAATTTTCCAAGTCATCAAGGGACATAACTCCTCGAAAAATAGGTCAAGCGTGACGAAAGTTAAACTTGCTTTGTAACTATCCAAGACCAAGCTATGTATCAAATTTTCACCTGAATATTTCTATATGTCGCAGACAAAAGTCCGGAAAACTGACTAAAACAGAATTTTCCAAGTCATCAAGGGGCATAACTCCTCGAAAAAAAGGTCAAGTGTGACGACTGCCAAACTTGCTCTGTAACTATCCAAGACCAAGCTGTGTATTAAATTTCATCTGAATATCTCCATCTGTTGCAGAAAAAAGTCCGGAAAACTGACTAAAACTGAATTTTCCAAGTCATCAAGGGACATAACTCCTCGAAGAATAGGTCAAGCGTGACAAAAGTCAAACTTGCTCTGTAAATATCCAAGACCAAGCTGTGTATCAAATTTCATCTGAATATCTCCATCTGTTGCAGAAAAAAGTCCGGAAAACTGACTAAAACAGAATTTTCCAAGTCATCAAGGGGCATAACTCCTCGAAAAATAGGTCAAGCGTGACGAAAGTTAAACTTGCTCTGTAACTATCCAAGACCAAGCTGTGTATCAAATTTCATCTGAATATCTTCATCCGTTGCAGAAAAAAGTCCGGAAAACTGACAAAAACTGAATTTTCAAAGTCATCAAGGGGCATAACTCCTCGAAAAATAGGTTAAGCGTGAAGAAAGTCAAACTTGCTCTGTAACTATCCAAGACCAAGCTGTGTATCAAATTTCATCTCAATATCTCCATCCGTTGCAGAAAAAAGTCCGGAAAACTGATATTCGGACAGACGGACAGACGGAGGGACAGACTGACGGACGGACAGACAGACCGAGAGGAAACTAAGAGTCCCCTTCGGCGTTGCCGGTAGGGGACTAAAAATATACCTGATGCTTGATAATGATCGAAAGTCATAAAATCACAGAATTTTGTCTAAGCTATGTCCATAGCTTTTTGTATTTTGCCCTGTAAAGTATCTATAGAATTTTTAAGAGTTATTTTCTAATAAAAGATAATATATTATAGAACATAATTAAATTATACAAAATTGTATAGATCTGCAGTTATACATGTATTTTGTAGTGATGAGATTGTATACTGTTGCCTATATTTCTGTGCTTTGTATCTGAAGGGTATACATTGTTTTTGAAGCCCCTTATTTAGTTATGTATTAGATCTGTACGTAATATTACTGAAATAACATTTTGTTAGACAAACAAATGTTGTGTGAATGTTTATTGTAACCACAGATTACCGCCATTGGTGATAAGACTGGTGTGTTTACGATGTAATGAGGTTTATAATCACATACTTTCAATGCAATATTATTATGATTGTGTATATTAGCAGAAGCTTTAACAAAAAACTAGTCTGTAAAACAACTACCATTGTCTGTGATGTTAAAAGTCAACGGTCCGTGAAGACGTACTCGTAGTTTATTTGATTGCATTTTACATATACTAGTATGTATAGATATGTCTGTTGGTATATTTAAACATAAACAATAAGATATTTTGTGTAATATATGGTACATGTTTGTAGAAAGAAATTGTAGTTTACATTTGTGTTGAGTGGTAAATTGCCACTATAAAATAATGATCGATATATTTTTGAAGAGCTTATGTTAAATGTTGTCATTCAAAGGCATTTGCTTAGAAAGGCATAATGTAGACTTCTCTTTTTCATAACTTATAACCTAAATGTATATGTAACTAAAAGTTAATTCTATTTTGATATTCTTTGCATATACAAAAACAATTTATAAGGCTTAGCATATCTCTCAAAATAATGTCATATGTGTAAGTTGCTTGTGAAGAATAGCAACACAAAGGTATTACTTTGTCTGATGTCTGTCTGTTTGTTCATCTGTCATACTAGAAATCATGAAAGTTTTATCTTTTTTTTTTTAATTGTTATATATACATGTATAAAGTTTTTGCTTGTTACATTTTTTTAAAGGGGAGGGAGGGGTATGCTGGGCTGGGTTATGTTATGGTATGGTGTTGCCGTTTTGTATGTCCATACCTTTGTAGGCAAGGAACAGACTCGGCAGTTTTAGGAAACTTTATACATGTTAGAAAGGATAACCTGAACATTATTCATGAGATAAATACTTAAGCCTTGAGCCCTAGAATTTTCAACTTTCAGCAGGAAATCCTCATGGCAAGAGGAAGAACCCTATTGATTTTAAAAGGTCAAGGTCACATCTCTTTCATTGAAATAAACAGTCTGACCTACATATCATATATTGTATCATTTTGGATACTCGCTATTGTTTAACTTTATGCAAGCCCCTAATACATGCAAGCATATTAAAAATGGATATAATTAATTTGGGGATTTTTTCACTGGCATATACATGTATAAGTTAATATAAGTACATGTACATGTATCTATCAAATCAAGGTTATTCCTTTTACAGTGACAATAAATTTTCTCTCATACCCGAGTATGTATTACAGAATAGGCCCATGAAATGCAGCTATGTGAGCTACATCTGTATTACATATCAAGTGACATCTGTATCACATATCACGTGACGCTATTGTTTCGACTGTTTACATTATGGTGACGTGATGATTTCAGCCTGCAAAATTAACAAGTTAGGGGCGATGTAGCAATGAAACATCAATTTTTAAATTGTTTTTCAAGGAATTCTTGGGTTACATTTTGAAAAACCTTATATTCTAAATTTATTCTTATAGAATTAACAGGGGGGAGGGGGGACTGAATTCGAATATGGCAATTTTTTGCTATTAGATCAACTTGATATTTTTCAAATTTCATCTCTTTTGTTTTAGTAATGACTTTGGCCCTTAGATATGAGAGAAAAATAATATTAATTTTCATTGTAAAAGATGCATCATTTCCACCTTGGGGTTTAAAATTTTACAGAAACCTTGGCAAGCTTTGGTTTTACATAATTTTGAGACCCCTCGGGGGCAACCGATGTATCTTTCATAGAAGACCATGAAAGAGTCTTAATTAAAGTAACTATATGTGTTTCAAATCGGAAAAAATCTCACTGCAGGTGTCACATACATTACTTGAAAAATTCAATATACACTTGCCAATATTTTCCTGTGTAAAAATATTCCAACTAATTTGTTGCAAAGGTGCTACTAAATACATATCCCAATCATATTACGTACGTTTTTTGTCTTTCAACGAGTTGCTTCTATCAAAGCTGCTGAAAGTGACCCTTGTATAGATACTATTAAACTGATTTCCAATACAATTTATTGGAATTTACTGCAGTCCTGTACTTTCCTCCAAGACGGAAAGAGCCATACAAGTCATAAAATGAACAGATGATATGGTTGATCATGAAAGAAACTTTATACAAGCCTCTTCCAAAATTTTGAATTTGATAAACCAAGACTGTCCAACTACTTGTCTGTCAGTACATAGCTGTATAGTGAAGGAATGATGAAGAGCTACAGAATGTCCAAAATAAACACAATGCTGGGCAGTTAGTGCAGTAAAGTTTATAAGGTCAAAAGAATGAAATTTATTTTAGAACCGACTGTTCATCCCTCTCCGTCTGCAACACAAAGTTTGTCATCTTTATAAATGAAACTTGCTGTGAAGAGTAAGGGCAACATTTTACAAATAAAATCTGAATGGATTAATATTACTGAAGTTATTGCCCTCAGAAATAAATCTTTTGGGCCAAGTGCATGTCAGGCTATTTGATTATGAAGTGGTACTATGAATGTTGGTCAGCAGATATGACCATGGACATTTTATGATTCGACAGTACTTACAAACGTCTATCAAAATTGTACAAGATAGATTTATGTATTCATGTGCTCACCATTCCTTACTTTCATAGAGAACAAGAAAACATTAAACCCTTCCGTCCGTCAGAAAAACCTTAATCTTGGATGTAACTTTTGAATGGCCAGTGACAGGACTTCCATACTTAACATTCATGTTCTTGGTGATATTTGAAGATCTTCAATTGGGCTTTGACCAGGGAGTTTGTCATTCTTTGAAAACCTTTTAACCTTAGACATGACATTCCTTTCCATTGTTACAAAAATGTTCTACCTTGACCAGGGAGTTCAACCTTTCAGAAAGCATTAACATTGGGTATAATTTTTGAAGGGCAAGTGAGAAGGATGTCACCTTCTTCCTGACAAGTCTTCTCATTGGTATCCACATTTTTTAACCTGGTGATCTTGACCTTTGAGTTGTGACCTACTATTGAAAAACTTTATTCTTGGGAATATCTTATTAATTCACACATGTATTCTTCTAGACAGCTTTTTGCATTGGATAAAGTTAAATAATTTAGTGTAGTCTTGAATTAGCGGTCTTTATAGCGCTAACTCCGCTAAATGTGAATCCCTCTAAATAAGTACACATACAGTACTGTAAACATTTTCCCTGGGGAAAATTTTCGCAAAATGACTGTTGCAACAGTAAGCATATATATATAGAGGTAATTTTAGGAAAATAGGGAGTATTCCCCGTAGTCTTTTATACTGGTTATTTTCAAACGGGGGTTATTTTCATAATGAATACAAAGGGTAATCAAAGATTACATAGCTCGCCTATACAGGTTTTTGTCAGAAACCAGGTTAAAGTTTTTGAAAAGTAGGTCTAAGTCCAAGGTCACTAGGTCAAAGGTCATGGTCTCAAATGAAAGGTCTCGTCACAAGGTATCTACATGTGAAATATCAAAGCCCTACCCCTTATAGTTCAAGAGATATAGCCCAGGTTAAAGTTTTGTCTACGGACGACGACGACGCCGAGGGTATGGCATTAGCTCTCCGGACTTTTTCGTCCCGGCGAGCTAAAAATTACCCCATGCTAAAATTTCCACATTTTCAGTGTCAACAACAGTTACTAAAACTGACAACACAACTTCACACAAAAATTTGATAATTTTATTTCGTGCACCATTTACTGGTACCATTTAAAATACATTTCATAAATTCTTCAATTTTTTTGTATGAATGACAAAAGACTTTTTCACGACCATGCATTCAGCATTGATACATACGTCATTTTGTTACAGTGTAAAAATCACTGACAATTATCCCCTCTATTACATAGTAAATAAAATCTAACCCATTTACCAAAGCAGATAATCTGAGAATTCAATTGGGATTTTATGGTATGAAAATAAATATTTTTAAATAATTTCATTGACAATGAAATAATAAATAATGATAAAGAACATGGAATTAAACAATCTCTGTAACATACATACATTCTCCGACGATACAAATGTAATGCCTGAATTGTGAAGTAATAAACATAAATGAGAGTAAACAATCTATTGCTTATCATCAAAGTGGTTTTCTCTGAAGAGGATAAGCATACTCGATATATACATGTAGTAATCTTCCACTGTTCTCATTCATACTTCAGTTTCATATGACCCAATTTTCCCTCTAATTGTACATAAAAGACCTGTGCAGTGAATTTTTTACCTCAATTTTTATTTTGAAGCATGATATGCATCATTAATATACAGGTATGAATGTATGCATACAAAATCTGCAAAATACCCAACAATTTTTTATCCCAATTTATTACTTGTCTATTATATATGTACGTTCAATTTCATAATTATTTTGGTTTTATCATTATTTCCAATAGCATGCAAAAACAGACCATTTCATGCCTAAATAAAAGAAGTAAACATTTAATATTTTCAAATTCATTCTGAAATTTATCATTCTTATCTTTCCATGCCCATCAAGTGCTTATTGAGATGCTTAGGACAACATTTTAGACTCCAATTGACCCTTCCGATTGCGGGAAAAAAATGCAAAATTTCGTGACGTCACAATGCTTTTACCAGGTGTTTACCTAGGACAAACAAGCTTCGAACCTCGGTCAAACATCAAAATTGCATTGTGACGTCATGGATTTAATCAAATTTTTCCCGCGTTCGGAAGGGTCGATTCCAATATTGTGTTATACATGTCAATAAAAATATTTGAACAACTGGAAGAACAAAATATTCATAACAAAACTAAACAGTAAAATCAACATCGATATCACAAACCCTCGGCTCCTTGTTACTGGAGTGCTGCAGAATGATCTAGTCACAGTCAGCGTACAACAATATGGTCAATACAGAAAATAAAGCCATTATAATGTGGTCAATACAGATATTAAAGCCCTATGTTATCTAGAGCCAAGTACATCTTTTAATATTGCACTAGAAGTGTTAGGATTTGATGTCCGTGTACTACTGGCCTGTACCGATGTGAATTCTGAGGGGAAAGACGGAGTAAACAAGTTTATAGTCGGGGACACTGGCGTGTTTGACATCAGAATAGGCGATCCTCGTTGAAGTGAGGTGTCATGGCCTCCTGTTGGCATGGCAACATGACGCGGGGCAGTGAAAGGATTATGGGTAGGTTTATAGGATTCTTTCTGTCGTTGTACTTCTTTAACCATCTCCTCAGCTGGCAGTCGCATGGTTTGGGTAGGGGTGGACTCCGCCTCCAAAAACTTCACAAATAACTCCGAAAAAGACTGTAAGGAAAAGAAAGAATCATTCATAAGTATAAGTCAAATGTCTGGATTAAATATATGTCATTTATATTTTGATAAATAAATGAGGAAATTTAATAACTTATTTTGATTGAAACTGAAAGAACCAACAAAACAAGTTGTAAACAAACTGAAAATGCTACGCGAAAGACATTAATACTATGCAAAATATTTAACATAATGAATTAGAAAACATGTTCTAAATAAAGGACTTTCCTTCAAGTACAAGCAGTATTAATATCCCTATTTTACCTTGTCAATTCTGGGAGTTGAGTGTCCTCCTGGGGGCAGTGTTCTAATGGGTGTGGTTGGTGGGGTTTGCGTTGGTGTCACAGGAGGGGCAGATCCAAACCTCAGAAAGCCTGGCATCCAGCTCTTACCTGGACTGCTTACCTGTAACATCAAAGTTATGATGATAGGTAATTCACAAGCAAGCATTATTTTCTTTACAGAATAAGAATATACCAGTTCACGTCCAAAAAATCACAAGTAATTTCATGCTCATAATAATTATGAATAATTAAACATCAAGAATGGGCTTAACAGAATTTTCCATGTTCACTGCTACAGTACTTGTATGTTTATCATTTCTGGTACATTTGAAACTAATGTTATCAAATGTATCTAACCTTAAGGAAGTCTTCCTCTGTAAATCCAAGGACTCCTCCAACAGCTCTTAAAGCTACTGGCTGTTTGTCCTTAGATGTTGTCAGGTATCCTAGCAACAGATTACGCACCACCAACCTACAGCAAAATCACTCTATACATGTACAATAGCACAAACTATGCAACATCAAAATACATAAACTATGTTTACATTGTACATACATGTACTGTGCAAATAAAATTTCATGCAGTTAAATTCTATTTGATTCATAGCAACCTCATGTTGATGTATTTTTAACTCTAAATAAGTATAAGCTTTTATTTTTACAAACTCACTTGTCAACTTTGCCATCTGTCATTTTCTGAAGGTCTTTCATTTTCTCCTCTGAGGCAGCTAGAGCCCTCTCTCTGTCCAGTACTGTAAACACAGACTCACAGTTATGTTTACATTATACAGACTCAAAGTTATGTTTACGTTATACAGATGCCTTATTATCACAAACATTCTGCTCGATAAACAATCATGCCAAGGAGGTATGCAGACTGGGGAATTTGTGAAAATATGAAATGGATAATTACGTTTAGGTTCAAGGTGAACTTTGTGTTGATACAATAAACAGTTCATGCAATTCAAATATTTACATGCAATCTGTCAATGTACATTTGTATTAAAATGCATAAAAGTTATTAGATAAAACTTCATTTTTAAAAATATTGTATCAAAAATTTCATAATAAATTCTATCTGTCACATGATGAACCTGAAAATTAATGCCCATGATACTTCATTCTTGCATATTTAAGAAATGTTCACAAGTTCATCTAATTCAAGTAGATAATGTACACACAGACAGGAAAGATACTAGCAAAGCTAAGAGACCTGCCACTACCAATATAGAAAGCTAAGTAAAACACCAGAAAGAGAATAACGGCACAATTCTTAACATTTCTTTACCACTCGAAAATCCTGGGTAGTGTGTTGCTATGACAACCAGCACAAGGGCATCACAACAGACACTGAGATCTATAAATAACTCAGTACCTGATGTAATACTCATGAGCTCGACTGTCCTCCACGATGTCACTTCCTGTTGGTTGGGCCGGCAAATAAAACATTAAAATGATGGCTTGAATTCAGTATGTTGATACAAATTATGTCTTTCTTGGAGTTTGCAATTCCACATTTCATTTATCAGTGTTTGTGTAGTAACTATCACTTCAACTTTGCTTTGAAGCCGACATCAGTTCCAGATACAAGTAAATATCAGAAGACACCATAAACTAACATAAACCAATATAAACCAGATATGTTGTATGTGATTCAATTACTTAAAAGGAAAATTCAGAAAACACAAGTACCGGTAGTTAAGATACTGAAAATGACCTTGACCCTAAACTGCATGTTTTAACACTACCAATCCTCAAGCCACTCGTGACAACATCATAACTATGTACCTTTCCTCTACAGAAAATAATCAGCATTGTCTAATAATTTCCCTACTTTAAATTGAGTGAGTGTCTCTGTACAAAGGAGAGCCTCCTAAACCAACCTTAGTAACCACATACATGTAAATACCAAACAATACAATGAATATTTATACCTGATTTTAACCAACTTGCAGACTTTATCTTTATTTCACACAAAAATACTCTTTTGAAGACTTCCTAGCTCTTTTTATTTCATATAATTTTATCTACTTATTAATAGAGTGTTTGAATTTTAATTTCACTATTTTTATATTTTCATACAACGTTTAACTAAAAAAGAAAAAGATGGTATCATTAACAAAAAGTTACTGAGCAAATATAATAGGTCTACTATATTCATTAAAGTACAAAATTAAAGCATGCCATGGATGAAACACTGTGTCTACATAGAAATGAATATATTATGTTAGTGACAAATTTCCCTATCAACATGACTAATGTAACATTTAAAATATTAAGAAACATGCTCTGTTAATTACAATAACACAGAAATTCCTCAAAAATTGAACCATTCATGCTCTAGTTAGTATTTCCCTACCGAACCCATACAGTGTGGATAACAAAACTCCTTAATTCATGCAATGTTAGTAAGACTGCCATGGACCCTTTAGCCATAGAAGAAATATTATTCTATAAATAACATCAAATTTTTGGAAAACACCACAATGCAAATCACTAACGATAATGAATGATGAAAAGATAGAGCCCATGTGCAAATTCTTAATACAGAATATTTCATAATTTTAGATGATTTTTGAATTAACATCATAATCCTCCTAATTACAGCCATGCTAGGATTACGGTGCATCATGAATTAGAAGTCAGTCCCTCATACGATGATATTAGGTCAAATGTCAGTACTTGAGGTAGTTGAGTGGTGATGCGCACAATGTCATGTGACGTGTTAAGTACGACACCGTAATGAAGGAGTCATGTTACGTGTTAGGTACGATGCCGTGATGAAAGGTTAGTGTGAGGTGTAAGTGGAGATATTTGCGTAATCTCTGCTAGTAACTTGAGAATTGGCTCGTTACTCCGAATTACCAGCTGAGATTATACAAACATCATCGTTATCAAACAGCTGCTGCCCATGCTCATGTCTCAGACAAAATGCACACGTAAAATTTACATAATCCAAAATGCATCGTGACTTTGTGTAAAATTTCTTTTCATTTTTATTTGAATATTCATTCTGTTTTATGAAAATGATTCTTGAAGAGCTGTGTACACTTGTATCTGAGACATTGACAGTGATGGTGATATAATATACATGCTACAAGACTCAGTCATTTACATAATGTGGACAAACACACGCCATACACAGAACATTCACATAATAAACATGTGTAAAGAGAAGTTATATATGTGATATTCACACCATAACGTGTACAATGACTAGTTCTGGCATTACAAATATGTACATGGGGATTTTTTGTAGGTATAAGCTGAATACATTAACACTTCTTAACACATGTCAGATGGTTACTATATATGTGCGCACATATGATGACTACATATATTACATCTACGCTAACGTCTATATATATGAGAGCACCATGCCACCAATCCAACCGTGTCAGACCTGCCCGACGTTTATATGCCGTAGGGTCATCACATATCAGTCAGCATCCCGAGGCAGGTTATAAATAGATTTCTCAGGATTACCAGCTGATATTAGAAAACCCGGCAATTACTTACGTCTAACTTGAGAGATAGTAAGAAAAAATTTCTTGTAAGTTAATTGTGGCAAACAGCTTTCTCTAAAGATAGATTTGCAAAAAAATTACAGTAAGCAAGTAAAAGATTTGGATTAAAATAGGTTCAAAACATGAAGCAATGGCAAAAAACTCTTTATAGAATTTGATCTTTGAAGCAAGAAGGCAGGTAGCGAAAAAAAGTCCATCCCAAAAATTATAAACTGAAGCCACAAATAGAATTTAAAAGCGAAATATTGTATCAACAAAACGTTTTGATTTGGGCGGTCTGCAGGTTGAAGCTATAGAGATGCAAAAAGGATAGTTAATTCATACATGTAAATTCATAGTACTACGGTACTACGGTAGAGTGATACAATGGTCATTTATCAACAGATATGTCATATACCTTGTAAATAATATTTTTGATATCTTTAAATAGTTATAATATATGCTTAAATTTATTATGTTACAATTAAACTTTGAAAAATCTTAAATAATGATGCGCATGTATTGACAATGAGATCTAAATGTCAACCTTTTTATTTCCTAAAGATTAAAGAAAGTTGTTAGGTATAGCATGCAAACAGATTAGTATCTACATGACAGAAGTTAGTGTTAATTCCTTAATTATGATACAGTTAACTGACATACAGAGTATCCCAGCCACTGATTATAAGCCAGATTAGTGGAGCAGAGAGCTCACTACGAGACTCACCTTCCTCTTTCAGAGCTAAGATTGCCTCTTCCTTACGATCTAGCTGCTCACTCAGGCGTGATGCTGCTTCCAGACCCTCCTCAGCCTGTTGGAGGTTCTCCTGTGATAAATGAAACCAAGAATAAACTTTTGGTCAAATTTTAAAACATCAAAGATATTTCAGATGTACAGCACTACAAAAAATCTCTACTCCATACACTAAAGTACCCTTTCAAGTTTAAAACTTTATCTCAATATCTTATTGGCTCAATAATTAGAACAAATCCATTCTTCATACAATATTTGTTTAAAACTAAAATATGTTCAGGCATTCACTTTACCTTTGTTACAGCAAGTTCATTGCTCAGATGAGCTACTTTCTCCTTCAAGGTCACGACCTCTTTCTG
Organism: Pinctada fucata; assembly: GCA_028142955.1. NCBI lineage: Eukaryota > Metazoa > Mollusca > Bivalvia > Pterioida > Pteriidae > Pinctada > Pinctada fucata. The sequence goes on from AP027107.1 coordinate 56,939,658, forward strand.
GTAATGCTCTATCTCTAATGATACTTGGGACTCCTTCTCTGAAATCATAATTTAAACCTTGATGCACCTATTTGTGTGAAAACCATTCATTTATCATCATGACACTACTTTATTGTAGATCTTTCCATATAACTACAGATATAGGATACCTTGTTGGAACTGCTCTAACACCATTTGTAAATTTGTTAGAGATGCAGCATACTGCTGTACTTGATCCTGTAGGCCTGACACCTGGAGGTAAGCTTGGTCTCTCTGAGTGGCAAGGGTACGTAACTGCTGCTGGAGCGACTCTGTCTGTAAACTTGCCTGTTGACTGTAAAGAAAGTTAACAGGTTTAGTAATTGTCATTTGTTAGAATATGTTTATTTCCTTTCTAATCAATTTCCTCTTACACAACTTTTTAAAGGACAATACAAGTGTAGAGCTGTACGTATTCCCGATTGCTGGTTTCATAATATCTATATTTTAAAAAAAAATCCCCTTGGAATCTAAAAAGTGCAAACATATAAATATATATTATACAATATAGAATTTGACACACATACTTGACTGTTTCTATGGCGGATGAGGAGGTAAGCAGCCTTTCCTCTGCCACAGCCAATCGTGTTCTCAGATCTTTCTCCCGCTCCTCTGCTTCAAGAGCCTCACGTGTGTACCCCTCCTCCACCTACAAGATATGGTAAAATACATGTACTGGTCTTACCTCTGTTAAATGTGGAATAAAACTGAATGTATACAAATAAGGCCTAAATATTAACATCTTTTTATGAGATTTTAATGAGTAAACAGGATCTAATTATCAATTAACAAAAACAGATACAAAATAATAAAAAGATTTTTATGATAAAAAAAATTCAGACGGCCAGACTTGACCATTTGTACCTGTAAGAGATGTGCCCTTAGCCTGTCCAACTCTCTAGTACTCTTGACGTCCTTTTCCCTCAATTTCAATATCTGCAAAAAGAAAAGTCTGGACATCAACACATGGATTGTGTTCAATTCAATCAGTTCTACCTTTATCAATGGAAAATACAAAGAGAATTTGTTTTCATAACTTCACAATTTTCCATCTTTATACTTTATATTTCAACGAGATAATGCCTTCAATTATATGAATAAGGAATAAGCTTCCCATGAGAACATTCTAAATAAGCATGCATTCATTTCTAAATATGTATGAGTGCCTTACCTCTTTACTCATCTCATCATTTTCTATTTGCCGTTGTTTGAGTGCCATGATAGCTTGATCCCTCTCCTGTTGTATTTGCCGAGCCTGCTGTAGGATGTTCTCATTCTCCGCCATCATACGATTCACCTGGCTCTCCTCGCCTGCCTTGCTCTCAAGGAGCTCTGACAATGTACGGCATTTCTCCGTGAGAGACGTCAGCTCAAACTCCTTCTCCTGTAGAGCTAATGTCAGACGATTGTTGGTTTCTTTCAGGATGTGTAGCTGTGACGTCTGCTCATGACTCTGCTGCTCCGACACGGAATGTTCACTTGACAAGTCACTAAGTCTCGATTCTAATTCCTGCCTGTTGAAAGTCAAACTTTCTATTTGCTTTTTAAGATTTGAAATTTCCGAGTCCCTTTTTTGAATAGAACTCTCAAACTCTGAGCTTTGTTGGTAACATACTTGGATTTTGTGTTCTTTATCTTTTAAGCTTTCCATGAGCTCTTGTTGAGATTGTTGCAAGTTTTTCACCTCCTCAACTTTAGCATTGTAAGATGTCATATCTATAGTTTCTGATGCATTAGTCCTTTGTAACAACTCTCCATACTTTAGTTCCAGTTCTGTAAATTTTTGTTTGTGATTTATGAGGTCATTCTGAGCTTTGAGTAACGCCTGTTTTTTGTCCTCAAACTGAGGCACAAGGTTTGCGTAATCCTGTTTGACCTGTTGATTCTGCTCTGTTTCTGTGTTTATGTACGCAGTCAGCCGTTGTATCTCATTATGATATGCTATACTCTCTTGATGTTTCTGATTTAGATATGTTATCATTTGTTCACGTTCACTTTGTAAAGCAGACAATTGCTTGGTCAGATTTTCCTTGTCCTGCATCAGACCACTAAGTTGACCAGCATCACCTTCATTGTTAGGTGATTCTTGTAAAACGGCTAATAATGTATCATTTTTCTGCCTTAAAGCCTCTATTTCCACGTCTTTATCACGGATAATACGACTCAGATTTTGTAAAGCTTCTTTTTGCATCTCTTCTACGGGACTTTTCTCTTTCTCTCGTGTCCTTGTTAATTCATTATTATCTTGCTGTAGCTTCTCAAGTGCCACTTTCTCCGCTGATATAACATTCATCAGACGATGTGCCTCACTTTTCAAATTGCTAGCTTCACGGGACTTTTCGTTCATAACTGCCAATATTTGTTCTTTTTCAATTTTCAAGTTCCTCACTTCACCTTCAAGCCTATGCACATCCACCAATGTTTTATCCCCACCCAATGTAAGGGACTTTGCTTCTAGCATCTTGAGTACCGATGCATTATTTTTCTGCAGTTCTGCAATGACCTGGTCCTTGTCCTGGAGCAGAGCTTGTAGATCTTCTAACTGTTGTACAATATGTTCATCACTCATCCCAGATGTTTTTTCCTTCACTTCACCATCAACAGCAGTGTAGTTATTTTGTACAGTTTGCACAACCATTTCTTCCATCACTTCTTCCTGTTGCACAACCTCTACCACACCTTTTTCTGGATCCTCCTTCATATTTTCCCCATTTACATGTACAGGGTGAGCTAGATCCTCCTCCTGTACAAGCACCTGTTTGTCCTTCTCCAGCATGGATGTAGCCCTATCTAGCTTCCTCTGTAGTACCGACACTTCCTCCTCCTTAGATGTAACACTCTGCTCTAGTATAACTATAGACTCCTCCTGTTGCTCCTGCCTCAGTGCTTCCTCGCGTATCTGCTTACCTTGCTCACTATTCTTCCTATCGAGATCCTCTATGGTCCTTTCCTGCCCTAAAATTGTTTCCCTTTGTTTCTCACATTGATTTTCCAAGTCTGTTATCCTACCATTTGCCAGACTAAGTTCTGCCTCTAGCTGAGTTACCACTGATTTATTGAGTTCCTTCTCAGATGATTCATTTTCCATTTCCCTGATACTTTCCTGCAGCTCCTCTATTTCCTTTTGTAATGAGGAGTTCTCCTCCTTCACAGCTACAGCCTCCAGCTCAAGCTGTTCTTTTCTCTTGCTGACACCCTCCAGCTCCTGTAGCATAGACATCAGTTTATCTCTCTCCTCTGTTATTTCAGCAACTTCCTCCTTCAGAGATTTGACCTCCGTGTCCTTGACAGCTATTGTCCCAGACAGTGTCTGTGTCTGCTCCTCTTTGAGCCTCACTCCCTCCTCTGCTTCTTCAAGATAGGATTTCAGTGTATTTACTTCCCCTTCCAGCCGAGTCATTTCTAGATCCTTTTCATGAGCCTCCTGCATCAGTTTTTGATGTTCCTGTTGTATAGTAGACACATCCATCTCTTGACTGTTCTGTAAATCCTGTATGTAACTTTCATAGTGCCGTACCTTATCCTCCATTGTCTGTTCTAGCTGCTTCACCTCCCGTTCCATAGATAGCTTTTCTGATCTCATTACTTCCAACTGACTATCTATCTCTTGAATACAATCCTTGACTCTAGCTTCCATACTTTCCTTCAATTCTTCCACCTCTTTCTCCAGACTTGACTTTTCTCCTTGCATGACATCTAGCTTATCTTGATACTCCTGTTTAACCTCATCTACTTGTTTTTTGACAGATTCCTTTATTTCCCTGAGTTGGTTATCCCTCTCCGATACTTTACAGAGCAGATCAGAGTTTTCCATCTGTAGCTTGGTGTACCTCTCCATGTAGTCAGCTAGATGTGTGTTAACGCCCTCCAGCTCCGATACTACACTGTTCATCTCCTCTGATTTCTCATGTAACTGTTGTTGTAGACTGTCTATATGAGCCTGAAGCTTTATCTGCTCATCACTCTCATTTGATGTTTTTTGAAGAGAATTGACTAGAACTTCAGATGACTTAATTTGAGTCTCTAAATGCTTTACTGATGAAGAAAGTTCCTCTTTTTCTTCTCTTAATTTTTTAAGTTTTTCTGACTTTTCATCAATTATTTTTTGTTTATCACTGACTTGTTTTTCCAAGTCTTTAATGTCCATATGTAAGTCATTTAAAGCTAAGGCACCATTTTGAAGTTTTTCCTTCAGATCTTTCAATTCTGAATCCTTTTCATCAACAATTTTGTTCAAAGATTTTAATTTTTCCTCCAATTTGTTAAGTTTTTCACCAGATTCTTGATTTTTTCCTTCTCCAGTTTGGGCTTGAAGCTTTTTCAATGATGTTTCCAATTCTTCATTTCTATCTCTCATTGTGAAGAGTTCCTCCTCTAATTCGTCAAAGCGTTTTGCCTCGGCCTCGGAAGCTTTCTCACGTTTCTGATATCTTACTACTTCCTGTTGCAGTTCTGATATTTTATCACTTTTATCGCAGAGTTCAGTTCTAAGATCCTGCACATTTTTCTGTAGATCATTACGTATTTTTATGACTTGTTCCATGGCCTCCTGGTGTTGGGAGTCTAGCTCCTCCAGGCTCTGTTCTAAAGCGCTTTTTTCTTCCTGTAGTTCGTCTATTTCTTTGTCTCTGTCCCCCAATAGCGTCTCTAGACCTTTACATTCCTTTATAGTGGCCTCTAAGGCTAAGTTCTCCTTTTTCATATTTTCTATCTCAGTTTCAAGTTTTGATACTAAGTCAGGTGATAATGTATTATTTTTACCTGAAAATTAATTAACAGAAAACTAGTACTTGCTCTTCAAAATGACGTAAAGAAAAAATTATGTCATTTAATACATGTAAGAATAATTAAACTTTCTATACACTCAATACAAAATGCTTTCTTATAATATGCACACCACAAATTCTTTATTTGATAGCTACCAAATAAATTTACTGTGAATCTGTAACCCAATATTAATTTATACATTGTATTTACAGTTATGATTCCTTACCAGATATTCCCTCATCTTTCAAAGACAAAACTTCTTGCTCCAATTGTAGCTGTAAGGGAAAATTAGATGATTTTGTATATAACTGAACTCAAGATCAATTACATAATTATATTAGGATGTTATTAGAAGCAGACATAATTATATTAGGATGTTAGTAGAAGCAGACCACACAGATTGTATGTTCCATGGTATGGCATGTACATGTATGAGAAGAATCCATCATGTACATGAATACATCTTTCTCACATTAGCTCACAAACAGAAGCACCACCGATTTATCAATACTATAAACTTGGCAGAAATATATTTCTATATTAGATGGCATTACATATAGATTTAGTTTAGGTAGTATCACATGTTAGTTAACACATCACACCTTGTCTTTTAGTAGTGCATCCCTCTCGTTTTCCAGCTCTGCGTTAGCTTGTGTTAGCAGCTCTACCTGCTGGTCAAGTTTTTGTATATCCTCACTGATATCTCCATTACTGGAGAGATCCGACTCACTACCGTAATCCTGACTGTCCTCTTTGATTAGTTCTCTCTGAATTAGTATGTGTTAATATAAACAATTCAGTATGGCTAGTATAAACACACAAGCAATACATATCACACATTATATTTTGTTAATATTGGCAAACACACAAGCAAATATTATATATTGTACACATTGAAACAAAAAAGGATTAAAATGAACATGTTAGTTATAGTACTGGACTCCCACACAAAATGTAAAGGCAAACAAATTCTAATACACAGGGAATGGTGTAAGATCTTTCATCTGAATGACTTGCACAAAATTACCTAAAAAGTTAAAGTTGTATTTTCCTTTAAAATCTTTCACAAAATTACATTATAAAACATAAGTAAATACCATTTGTAGCACGAGTTTGTTTGCAATACATTGAAACAAGATAAAATAATGCAGGTTAGCCTGAGTTTGTTTGAGTACATTGAAACAAGATAAAATAATACAGATTATACATGAAATCATAAACATTAGTGTCTTACATTGTTATCTTTCTGTTTTGACAAGTTTTTCCTCCCTTGTTTCTGGGCTTCCTCCAATCCCTAAAATCAAAACCATCAAAGAGTTATCTACCTTGATAATGGATTATTAGACTTATATACTACAAAAGGACCTCAATTTCACCTCTTTATTCTGTGAGAAAAAAGAAAAGCTCATATAGCAAAGAATGAATAATAATATTTAATCTATCCACAAAAATTCTCAAAATTCAATGAAGTTTTAGATTCATTGCACATTGTTTTAATATCTTTACAAATACTAAGTTTAATTATTCCCTCAGTGTAATCCCCTTACCTTCTGTGCCTCGATGATGTTAAGAGAATTCTCTTTCTCTCGTAGCTGATCTCTAAGTTGGACAAGGACACCCTCCAGAGCCTCTTTCTCAGATATCCAATCAGATTTCACCAATTCAAACTGCTCGATTTCCTGCTCATATTTTGAAATTTGCTGTTTAAGATCAGAAACCTGGGTATCCAATTCTTTGTTTCGATTGGTCAGAATAGACAGGTCAGAGGTCAAGGACTGAACATCAGCATCTGTCGTTTCCATGGATCCCCTGCTTTCACCATCACCTGAGATTAAAATGAAATAACATTAGATTTTCAAAATGTTTTAAAATCAATTTGAAAACAAAACTTCCAAGAAAATGAAGTTCATAGCTGTTGGCATATGATTCTAAAATACCAACAGAAGTATAAGACAATCATAATGCATAAGGAATATTCACTTGAAAACTTTTTTACATTTTTGAATAATGTTGATGTAGGCAATACACAGGCCATCAATCAACGATCGTAAGTAAGCTTTCTATGTGTATATGATTTGTCTTTGAGATGTAATACATGTATACAGCAGGAGTTACCTACCCTGAGACCTGCTGGATTCTGAGATCACCCTCTCTTCGTTTACAGTTTTCATGGCACGCTCCAACAGAGTTATCTGCTCCTGTTGCTCAAGGTTTCTCTTTTTCAGGACAAGGTTTTCTTTTTCAAGTGAATCCATTATACCTATGGTACAAAAATCTTGTATCAGTAATTTTATCCACTCAATCAGGATGTTTCACAAAGGCGACTTATTCTTCTATTACAACAGAGGCAAGATCATATTACATTACACTGTAGTGTCTGAAATATGACACTGTATGATGTAAAAGTGTGATTTAGAAAATAAAATACTATTTCTATGTGTCTATTGGTTTCATAATTGGATCAAGTGGAGTATGTCATGGAATGGAACTTCTATAATTAATAATCATAAGAAGCAGTTTATAAGTGAGGCAGCCTAAGTTTTCAAAAAAACAAACGCATGTCACCTTTTGTTAGCTCCTGGTGTTCAGGACTACCCAAGTTCTCCACAATAGAATCAGTTTCCATGGTAACTTTTTCCTGTTCACACTCCAGTGCCTCCACAGTCCCTCGGAGCTCCTTGAGCTGCGGATCAGAGACAGAAGTTGGATTCATCAAACCATACACCAAAAAGATAGACCTACCCAGTATCTTTACTGTTACTATAATAATATCAGACCAAAAGCAATTTTTTATGTTTTCTAAAACTTACTAGTGCTTCATGAACAAGTATGTTTATGAGTAGTCTCATCTTGAAGCATGCATGAAGTCATAATAGACCCCTTGTGCAAGCTTTGTTACTATGACAAAAGTACTTTGTCAAATACTGCCCCTAAATGTCACCTGACCTTGAAGCATCTAACTGTGACAGACAACATATGATGTATGATATGTTTTACATATGATATCACTTATTTGAGACATAAACCAAAAATGTGAATATAAGAACCATACATGAAACAAGTACACGTTTTACCTTTGAAGTCATCTTAAAAAGTAAATCTACCTTATTTGTGACAATGTTTCAGATCCAAATCTTACTTAAAAACATGATACATTCCAATATGTCATATCTATTTGGACAATGTTCAATTCTCTTTCCATCCTTTTCATTCTTTTAATGCCCTCTCCCCCAATCCTTCTATCAATACTTTCATACTACTTATTATATATTTTTTAGTAACACCACCTTCCCTTTTTCCACTTAATCTTCAAAATCGTCCCTAGCATTCTGTAATTAACCTATATCATGTATATCTGCTGTACACTGTAGTACCGGTAAATAATGCCATTGATTTCCTATCACATCACTGTGAAGCCGTTTCTCACACCCTGTCAAGCCAAGCTTCCTCCTGACTTACACCTTACATCACATACCCACACTAATAAGGCTCTCGTCTTTTGTATTATATAACCAACAGCTTATTAGAGACACAGACCTGTCGAGTTACTGAATTTGTTACGCTAATTTGTATACAATTTGTACATGATCATCGTTAATGGAGATTAGCAGTCTTTGTCTATGGACGAGTTAAGGTTATTACTTTAATTAGCGATACATGAGCGCAAAAAAGATACAAATCACCTTTATCAAAGTTTATATCATGGATTCATGTTAGAAAGGGAAAATTGACAGTTTTTGGTATTGACTTTCTCTTATTCGATTTTGTGGATATTCAATGAAAATAGATAAAAATCCCATGACAAACAAAGATGCACACATATGAAGCTCTTGAATTCAATCATATTGTTAAAATTTTCCCCTTCACAATCAACAATCTTTTGTAATGAAGCTAGAAGGTAGATGGATGACAACATAAAAATAAAAATATTTTGACAAGTTGGAATAAATTCAGACCTCACTTCCCGAGGTTATCATTTGATTGACTAGATCTTGTTTTTCCTTGAGAAAAGCCTCTCTACGGGATTTGATCCCAGAATTCATCTGTCGTCGTAGCTCATGTATATCACATAGCAAGTCCAAGGATTGGGCCTGGTGGAACGACAATTGTATAATTGTTTATCTAACAAATTATTTTTTCAAGATCAAATAGAACAATAATCTTCTTCAATAGGCCAAGTTTTATGCTTTGAGATTGAATCTGGTGTCAATAAAATATATTTTCTACATTCATTGGTAAAATACTTGAACAGAAATTGCTGAAGTTCTGAGGTTTGTAAAAGAAAGGTTTTGAAATAAAGTCATAAAGTCATTTTGAAATCTTAAGTGGATTTTGATACATATGAACTGTGGCAACAACTGTCATGCTACAGCAAATAAGGCGGAACATAACAGAACACAGGAAAAACAAGACCATAACATCAGTACATAACAGAAAACAGGAAAAACAAGACCATAATATCAGTACATAACAGAACACAGGAAAAACAAGACCATAACATCAGAACATAACAGAACACAGGAAAAACAAGACCATAACATCAGTACATAACAGAACACAGGAAAAACAAGACCATAACATCAGTACAGAACAGAACACAGGAAAAACAAGACCATAACATCAGTACATAACAGAACACAGGAAAAACAAGACCATAACATCAGGGTTCTCAACACTAGAACGCGGAAAGGTCCCCTACATCCCCTACATTGAGCTCAAATGCCACTCCCTTAAAGATATTCATGAAAATTGTAAAGTAATACCGCCCCCCGCCCCCCCTCTTCTGACAAAGGAAAATATAAACATTAACAGATTAATCTCCATTCACCGTATTTTCTTCCATATTCATCTCTTCCCTCCCCCACCCACCTTCTATGTTAATCTATTGAGAACTCTGAGGATGCAATCTAAATGATACATACTCAAGATTCAACTTCACAAAAAATAAAATCGAAATCATAGAAAAAAAAAATAGTTAGTTACAGTCACAAATCATTGTTGAAAAGCTCAAAACTGATATTAATCAAGAATAATGCAGAAATGAAATGAAAAATATATAATGCATCAGCATGAACATGGATAAGATGAATAAATGAACATCCATGTGAAATATGATATAGATTTTTAAACACTGAGATTTAAGTATCATATAGACCTTTTAGACAAGCCAGAATCCCAACAGATCTTCAGTTGATAGATACTTTAGCATCAGTTCCATACATTTTGTATTTCCAGCCATGAATTGATATGAATTTAAGTATGGACACCTATTTAAAAGCACTAATTAAATCTTTCTAAGCCAGGAGTAAGTTAGTTTCAGGTGCAGTAATTTTCATAGATTTATTTATCTCTCTGTACTCCACGCCTTCAATAATGAGTATTCTGTGAAGGGTGATAGCTTCAGATTCCCTTGTATGTCAGGAAAATCATCAGGCAAATCTAGTAATACCTTCTACAGAATTTTAGTCAAGAATGTGTCCTTTCAAAGAGCGTCCGTGTCATCAATATCATCGTACATAATACCTACACAAAGTTTATCATTCAAATATGCGAGTACATTATTAATGACTAAAATCCATCTACATACTCTACAGATTATATTGAAACATAAGTTTCATGCAGTACACAATTGATGATTATTCAAGCTTTAAGGACATCTGAATGCAAATCATGCTCCATGAAAGTTCAGTCATTTTATCATTTTTTAAGATCTTTATTTGCATTGTGGAGATTCATCAAACAATAGGAAAACCATGCAATTCTTAGGTAAGGAAGCAAATTACTAAATTCCATGCAAAACCAAAACGGAAAAATATGCAAAAAAATAAACAAGAGCCCCAAGGGGCACAACGCTCACCTGATACCCATGCATGCTCTAATTGACATACTGCTATTGAATACTGATAGTGCCAGTACCAGGATTTTAGCCCACAACCTTTCTAAAAACATTTTTGCCGGATGCAGAGAAGTTTTTTTTTTTCAGACAACCTTTAAAAGTACAAACAAGAAAAAATAGTCACATTTCAAAACAATAACTTTTTTTAAGTCATATGCCCAACTAGTATAGTTCAATTATGCAACATCAAAAATAAAATCATATTGTAAAATCCCACTTTAATGCGCAGCAGAAAAAGAATAAAACAATGAAATGATTTCATAAATTAAGTTTATTTAAAACTGAACGACCATACCTTTCATTATTGATAGCTAGCATGCCAGAAATTATAAAGCCTGACAGGCTGTGTTTGTGAAACGAGAATGCCCCCGGCGGCATCTTTGTTAGTATAAACGCCATTTTCTGTTAAGTATGTGAGAGGTCAGGGTCAGCGTAATATTGGTATCTATGGAAATATCTTGTCACAAGGAATACACATGTAAAATATGAAAGCCCTATCACTAACCAATCAAAAGTTATGCGCAATGTTTAAGTTTTTGAAAAGTACGTCAAAGGTCAAGGTTATGGTCACGAGGTCAAAATTTTGGTATCAATGGAAAGGTATTGTCACAAGGAATACACAAAACCAAGTAAGTATAAAATAATAAGTGACATTAGAAATGTAAATTTTAGTTCAGATCTCTCTGTTCTTATAGAGACAATAAATCTATATTCAATAATAAAATTTGAACTATTTCACCAAATAACTTTGATTTATATCCAAGGATAGCCCATTTAAGCTTTTACAAAGCTTATTTCCAAAGACACTCACTAGGACTTTTACAATATTTTTTTTTTGAAGATGAATTAAAATGGAATATTTTCATACACTTGAATCTTTAAGACTTGACTTACCACTGCAATAACTTTTTCCCTTGCAACCCCCTCCAAATCAAATTTTCTGACTATTAATGCAAACAACTCATACCCCCCCCCCCCCCCCCCTGCATTTGCAGAGATATCTTTGTGTAGTGGTTCCGGTAGTAGCAGGTACCAATAGTTCAGTACAAGTTCTAAGACTGGGTTCGATTCCCCGAGTCCGTCTCCTGCGAACTACTTCATTGGCGACGAGGTGAACGGGCCAGCTCGATCTGCAGGAGAGGTCGCAGAACCCTGCCAGGGGTTGGAGAGTGGCCACACAGCGGGGTACATCCACGGCCCTCAACGGAAAAGGGGGAAGGATGTAGTGGTTCCGGTAGCTCGATCTGCAGGAGAGGTCGCAGAACCCTGCCAGGGGTTGGAGAGTGGCCACACAGCGGGGTACATCCACGGCCCTCAACGGAAAAGGGGGAAGGATGTAGTGGTTCCGGTAGTAGCAGGTACCAATAGTTCAGTACAAGTTCTAAGACTGAGCTATTGGGATGTCCCTTTAGCTCACTCGTCAACGAGTCTATCAACCGGACGGCCGGGGTTCGATTCCCCTAGTCCGTCTCCTGCGAACTACTTCATTTGTATGCAATAGTCGCTCAGAGCGAAATATTACTTATTGTCCTAATATTGAATTTCTATGGGATATTTAACCAAATCAGCATGCAGCAAGTAACATGTCACACTACGTATATGAATACATAGCCATAGGCCTAGATCCAACTCGAAAACATGTTTATACATCAAAATAATTTAAACCTAGGAATTGATTACTTCAAGAACTATACCATCATGTATTTGTTTTAACATAACCGGTGTTACTAATCTAATTTATGTGAAAAATCGCTGACTTACCTTCACGGCGCTTCGTTGTTTCGGTACGTATATTGAAAGTGAAAGTACTTTCTATGCCTCCCGGTGGGGGCGCTGCGGACACGTGAACATATTGTGCTATTTTTAGAGTCGGCGATCCCTCTTGATATACGTCGAAGGTGTAACTACAGTTAATCATTTTAGCAGGAAATCCCTTCCCTTTTGACTGGTGAACCGGGCTGAATAAAAGGTGTCACCTCATTGGACATAACTATTGAAAATTTAAAAATAGCACATAAAATCAATGTATGATTCCCTCCTGTCTGTAGAAATTGAGTTTTGAACATGATTTTGCCTTATATGTAATCAATAGATCGATTTGAAAATATATAAGAATTAGCAAATTTTCAATTCGGAAGGAGGGGTCATTAAACAAGTGAATTTTGCAGAAAAGGTATGCATGACCCCCTTTTTTCTTTCGTTTTTATACGTGCCAAAGATGACCTAGGCCAAAAATATTCCTTAAAATTCTAAAAGTGGATATCTTGACAAAATTCTTTCACTTGTAGGGTACCATGAGTACCTCATACCTACCAAGTTTCATGACAATCTAAGAAAAAAAGGAAGTTAGATATGATAAATATGCAGTAAATGAGTGTGTAAAATCATACACTTATTGAGTTATTTAAAGAAATAGTGCAAAAATTAGCATTTCTGACTAAGTCCGAAGAGACGTCAAAAAAGCGTCAAAAATTTGAGTTCGGAGTGGAACCAAAAATAACAACACTTCTTAAGACATCTCTCTAGATCATCCTGATGCTTTCGGTTTGTCGATACGTGCTTCCGTTCTGAAGAAGAAGTTTGTCAAAGGAGGGTACCCCCCGTGACCTACTTTTGCCTGTGGTGGCGCCACCTGTTGAGGGATCCGGACGAAAAACAACAACACTTGTAGGGGACCATTAGTACTTTATACCTACCAAGTTTCATCAAAATCCCTTTAGCCATTCTTGAGAAGAAGTCGAAAATGTGAAAAGTTTACGACAGACAGACGACAGACGACAGACGACACACGACACACGACAGACGACACACGACGGACGACGGACGCCGGACGGATCGCTATGACAATAGCTCACTAGAGCCTTTGGCTCAGGTGAGCTAAAAACTAGATAACAAAAGCAGAATCAAACATAAAAATGGTACAAGGACCGATGAGCAAAATGAAGTACATGATTAGCATCCAGAAGGTCCAAAAGCCTGAATTTGGTGGTCCGTAGACCTGAGCAAACCTTCTCATGTTCCAATCTAAGGGCAGATAATTCTGTATCCTTATCTGAAAATCACATAAAACAAAGAATTCTCATCATCTAAATTTAGATTTTTACATTGTTTATCAAAAAGTATCATAACAGTAAAAGGACTCATGAAAGTAGCCATTAAAATTAAATGTAACTCATTATGCCCTACCAACCAACCCCCCCCCCCCCCCCCCCCCCCTTCCATTTCCATCCTACTCTAATTTTTGTAAACTTCAAGAGGATTACATCTTTTGTCAGTTTATCAACTTCCCCACAATAAGCTTATGTTAACCTACGATGTTTATCCTGTCTGATACGTTATACAGGAAGTACAAGTTAAAGGTGAGTGGTGTAATGTAAACTAAGATACTCTTTTATCTAAGGTAAAACATACCATTTAACAATGTAAGATCTACAAGTTGTTTGATCTTGATTACCATACATGTTCGTTTCTTACATGTTTAGTACTGGTTTAAATCCACATTTTCAGGTTTTGCATTTTAAAGCTCACGGTGTCTCCATAAAACAGTATTTTCAGATAAAATTTTACCGTTTAATTCCTGCTTTAGCTTGTCTACTTCCTCCGCAGATACGTCAGCTTTGTTCCCGTCTGTAGTTTCTGTTGTAGAAAATAGATTGTACAAATTGTATGCTTATTTCTGTTTGACAATGTACATTTTTATTATCTTACAAGGAAACAGGGTATGAAACCTAATGATGAATTAGAGGATGTTTAGTGTTAAGTGCAATTAATACAATAATATGCATAAAAACTTTCATAGCACTTTTGATGTTCCTTGCAAATTTAAAGAAATACTTAATGATGATTTTTGTAAGGAAGACTGTAAACTTAAATCATCAAAATACTTTACCCCTTGATGAAATATCAAAGAGATGAGATGCATTCATAATAGGTGTACTAATATGATTAAATGTTACAAAATAATATAATACATGGAAGTCGGTTGAGATTGTGCTCTACCTATCTAACTAATTCAAAATTTTCCTACCTTTTTGTACCTGCTCTTCCAGCTGCGTAATTGTTTCCTTGTACTGGGAGATTTCAGCTTTGAGCTTTTTGCGAAGCGTTGCCATTTTCTGGGCATGGACATCCTGTAGAGTGGCCACCTCATGTTGTCTATCCTCACGTTCATGTCGTAACTGATCCTCCAATTCCTGTAAGAAAATATTTCAATCATTCTCAAATAACAGTAAACTTTAGTACAATTCTACAGCAACAGCATTTCCTATTTCACAACCCTACAATACCAGCACTAATCTGTAACACTCACCCTCATACAACAGTAGTCTATAATCACAACCCTACAACAGCAAACTACAATCTGTAACAATCATTCTCAAATAACAGTTATCTATACCACACTCCAACAATAATAACTAGTCTTCATATAGCAGCAATCTGTACCATAACCCTTCAGTAACAGCTGTACAATCTGTAACACTCATTCTCAAATAATAGTATGTACAATGATATGCACCACACTAACGCACTAGAAATTTTCTGAAAATATAAACAGTACTAAAATCTAAAATCTTCCTAAAATAACCGTACTAAAATCATGCCAAACATCTGAATTGATAGCACTACTGTCTTAACCATTCTTCTTAAATAAAAACAACATAGTACCCAAACCTTATTCTGCCTCCAATACTAGTACATGGTTCTACACCAAAAAATCCTCAAATACTCCTTTATAATAATGGTTTCTAAACTCTATATCTGTACATCATATCCCTACTCAAATACAGAGCAGTACTATATTCTACAACACTCATTCTCATTTAACAGTGCAACAACAATAAATTACTCTACTAAGTATTCCAATCAACAAAACTCTATGGAATTTTCTCGAGAAATTATGCTCAGTCGTGAGGGATTTAAAAGATACAGTCAGCGTTTACTGATATTGTAAACTTTGACTATAGTCTATATAAAATCTAGTTTTTTTTCTTTTTCATATTGAAGTTCAGACCCCTCCTTTGGAATTTTCTAAAACTGCAGACCTTTCGGGGCTTTTCCATTTTATGTACATTTTTCTCAAAAACAGTTTTGATTCTCTGGACTGGCCTCTCCCCAATAAATATTCAAGACCCCCTCCTAAATAAATAATCCAGATCCAGATCATGAAGTTGATATTTCCTATGAATAAGTCCAAAGTCAATGCTTCCTATCCACGGTAAAACACCATTACTATTTCCCTGTCATCATATTGTGAAGTTTTCTGATTGACAGATAAAAATATATTTTACTGGGATAGCTGACATCCTTTTATATCAAATATTCTATTTAATACATGTACATGTAATACAAAAATACAAGACAAGAAAAAAGGTATTATTAAAACCGCAGGTAAGCAGGAACGCTTATATCACTGTGAGGGGAAAACTTAACTAAAAATTGCATTAAAGAGGAAAACACAGCTGTTTGCTTTCAAAATGACTTCAAAAATTGAATAACTTCAACACTTTTTATAATAAAACCCCCTTACATTTACCACAAGGTAACTAGTTCTATTATAAGACACCTCTCATAAAAAACTTCTTCTTAATAAATTTAAAGCGGAAGAAATCAATACAGGTTAAAAAGAATTTAAACAAAACCCGCCATTAATTTTCTGCACTTTGTCACGTAGTACACGTAGTTTGACGTAATTAGGATGGGAGAGAGAGAGAGAGAGAGAGAGGGTCAGTATTCAACACGTGGTCTAACTTGCTAAGCAAAAAAAAATTAAAACCTACCTGATATTGATAAACTTATCTCATTTACCTGATATTGATGAACTTGTTTCCATGGCAACTTAAATATTACCCCTCCCTTTTTCCAACTAGTGACATAGTAGTCCCTATGTCGTCTTTTAAAATGAAAATGAGAATTGAACATAAGGCAAAAAGCGTCTTACTTACATTGATACGATTTTTAAGGTCGGCGTTCTCCTTCCCGTCATCTGCCTTTTCCTGTTTCACTTCCCCCGGATTCTGAAAGGAGAAATCACGAGTTAAAATCTGTTCTTCCAGCAGCGCGGCACGTCCGGTGACGATGACGTACAGACGCAGGGTTTGTTAGTCCCTCCGCCCTGGTCAGACCAGGTATAACATCTATATTAGAATCTCACTTAGTCACAGTCTGTTGAAATCCTCATGGTATAAGCCAACTAATCCCCCCATTCAAACATTGTATGAATAATCTTGTCTAAATATTTGTACATGCATCGCAATTCTCTGTTCTACACGATATCCCTTCAAATAGCGTCCCAGATCCCCCACTCAGGCCATGCTTAGTAAAATATGTTTGTCCTATCAAATCACAAGGCGCCATGTCGGGTCTTAATGTCAACGATCAACTGCATTAAAGTATAAAATGTAAATTAATCAAACTTGTACAAAGTTAAACGACTTCCTTAAGATAAAGTGCCGTCAACGTTAACATACACACGTACATGGACGTCAGGAACGCAAGTGTCACGTCAAATCAAGCATTACCTAACAATGACTAATCCTTACATCTCTCTATAATATCTCTACCTTTATGACAATTAGAGCAATGGAACTCTCCCCCCTGACGTATCACAGAAGGTGATTTGTAAATACATGGTCGCTCTATTGATAAAAGTCAGCGGTTTCCAATATACGACACCTCGCCTTTGTACTGATATATGGTCATTATACACTATATTCCGACTCACTTTTTGTCTGCTAGAAATAAGAGACTATATCAATAAGTAGAATATCGTGTTGCAAAACTCGTGTGAACAATTCTTTTAACAAAATACAAGTTGTTCTAGATACATTAGAAAGATAAATTATGTATATCAAACAATAAGGGTCCAGGGGTTCCTGAGTTTGGACAAGAACATTGAATGTACCCTCCAAAATCACAGAAAACAAAATGCTTTTGTCAAACACGAATGCTCAAGTTGGCTACTTTGTCAATATGGAATAGGTCTCATCTGAGAACACAAAGGTCAAGAGTACATAAGGTCGGTCAACTACTGAGATAAAATATTTTGATACCAATAGACAGGTCTTGCAACAAGATATGAACAATTCCCAAGTTTTCAAGTTTTTGTGGATAACTGAACAGAAAAACAATCAAGCAAAAAACTCTATCACCAAAATTCTCCGTTTAATGGATGGGATTAAACAGTCTTTTTGATACTTCCAACTCGAAAATTGGTCTTTGATCTTGATGTCAACAGATCAGATCCCTTCCTATATGAATTAACGAAAATGAGTCTGTTTGCAAAGTCGATCCAGTGTTTCAAAACCCGCCCATATTCAAAAGTGGGCACGATCACATATCCCCGCCTTAAAGCTCGGCACAAATCTAATTTCAGTTAATAATTATCTTTCTTTGCTATTAATTTGTCTGCATACAAAGGTGGATACGGACAAGCGGGGGGGGGGGGGGGGGGGGGTTAAGAATGCAAAATCACATGATATACACGTGATCAGTTGTCTGATTCTGCTACTTCAGCTTTCAAGAGCGGGACCGAAACTTCAATACTTTAAATGCGCGCGCTACTTCCCTTTTCCAAAACCTTCTTTCAGATTTGAGAATGTTTTTACATTTTTTACAAGTGTTACAAAGATGTTAAGATTCCGGTCTTTTGTGTAGGACACACAAGTCTTTTTAAGCTGACACAATGGGCGTGCAAGGTAGTCCTTTCAGTGGCTATATAACCTGTATAATACGATACCTTAGTCTGTCTGGGCCTTTTATAAAGTATTAACAAGCATTGCAACACAACTTACATTTCAAATTAAAATACGTATCAGGAACCAGTTCCCACCATTCTGACACTAGCGACATGTGCGCGTGTTCATTTCGGTCAGTATGACTTAAGGGATTTTGACTTCGAGTCTTAGCCATCAAAATATGTCTACATGACATACATGTAGTACAGGATGGTGAAGCTAAATGAACAAAATATGTTTAAGCAGCAAATAAAGAAGAATTATTTGAATTAATATTTCATATTTTAAGCAATTTTATTTGGACCTTAAAAGAATCAAAGGATCCGTATGAATTGTTGAAAGGAAAATGCGACCCTCCTTAGTTCCCTCATTATTTCCTAAACTCTATGCATACCAACGTTGAACATCAAAAGTAAACTTATAAATAATTCAAAAGCTGAAAACTTTGAGATCGGCCAAAGGACTCTGAAATATGCAACACCTGACATCAGATTACCAACTTCCGGTAAGAAAAACCAACCATGTGCTTTGCTCTTAACGATCAAATAAACTTACATAAACTATTTGTTTTCTACCTTCTCATTTGTCGTATGTATTTCAACAATTTCAAAAATACATTTATACTCCAAGATAAATTAAATGATATTTGTTCAAGAAATGTGAAACAAAGAGACTATACGTTTGTTAATGACGTCACATACGTAAAACGTTTCTTAATAATTTGTAAGTCTTGATACAAGTCCAGAACTAATCACTACGGACTCTGGTGTCTTACTTACAATTCTCCTTTTCTTCTCACATAAATGTCAAATTTTTCCACATTTTGTGAAAGTAAACCTCCCATCCATTCCATTTTTGAATTTTTATCTCGATGCAAAAAATGAACAAGTGGTCTGACACACTCGTTATCTTGATGACTCACTAATGCACAGACCTATAACGGTCACGTTATCTCCACCTTAAAGCTAACAACGCAGGAATCCAAAAGAAAAACGCCTCCAAAAACTCGACAGCGATTTCCCTCCATATTTGCCGAATTTAAAAAAGAGCAACCTTTTTCGTAAATCCTCCCCAAAAGATCATATAAAATCTGACAAGAAAGAGGGCAAATATTGAAACTCCACCTTTTCAATTTATCTACGAATATCTTAACGTTGGGCATTCATGCATTTCATGTTTAAACGAAAAGCCTTGCAGTATAAGAATTCAATTAGGAGTGTAAACTTGTAACCAGACTGGTTATTACGTCTAAGGTCCCAGCTACATCGCTACCGTTGTCAAACAGGATATTTTTTAATTTCAATGCACTTTACGTACTTGAATAGATTCACCTTTAATTCCGGATCTTTTGAAAGGATAGTTAAACTAGGTTTAACTCTATGTAACGATAAAACTATGAGACAATATGACATAATCCATAAGTCTCCTTCCACGTCAAGCTAGTACCCTTTAATTTTTTCTGCACGGTATATACCTACACTTTACTCTTTCCCTGTTCTTTTCAGGGAAGGCCAATATTCAAAGTTTATGTTACCTTGAAAATGTGACCTTGACCACGAGACAAAAAGTGCAAGGAAAATTAATGGATGCATGAACTACAACTAACATGGCTTAAAAAGAGCATATATAGACTATGTCTGCCGTCCAATCATTCTCCTTCTTTTATTCTAAAAATAAAATCATACCTTTAAACAAAATACATACATTGCACATTAACTTAATGCAATTTTAAAAGACGCTAACACCTATATTACATGTAACAAGTGTTAACAGCCTTGCAATTTTATAGTTATTTGTAAATACTTGTAATATGTACAAGTGCATGGGTATGGATTGGAATACTTCAGAAAGCACAGTAGAATGGCACAGATAAAGAAATTTTTAAAGTTCAAACCTTGCTTATCCCGAACAACAACAGCAACTGCCAAAGGTGGTTACAAGGAGTAACAGGAAGTCATAAAAATTCCCCACCATACTAAATATAAATGCAGAATCACGATCGATGCAGTAAGGTCAAGTACGACTCTATACGAATCCGCGTTTTAATATCAGCAGTTCTACATAGTGAACTATTCTACACAGAAATGTAGTGAACTTTAAACAAGATACGATGTTCCTATAATTTCCTTGAATGTTTCACGACCAACACTTCCTCGCATTACCAACAAAACCTCGCGATTCTCACGATCGTCGCATGTTCTTAATAGATTTTCAATAGTATTGTCGGCGCATATTGTTGCCCAAAAGGTAAACCAAACAACCCAGACGGTAGAAAAAGTCGGCAATAAGACGTAGCTACCATGTCAATATAACTAGGCATGTCCTTATTTAAACAAGATTAAACTTCCTTAGTTCAGCAATATAAATTACCGCTTTAAAATTCTGGAAACAAACACATACCTCGAACACTGCAACACTGGCTGCTCAAAACCGGGGATCTATGAGCACGCAGGAAGTGGCGCGCTGGAGGATATGACCTTTGACCTAGGGATATCCCAGGTACCAGTCGCCGCACGGTACGGAACCCTTCCCAACGACTGCGGAGGGCCAATCGCTGAGGTGGCCTGAGATAACACGATCTGAACAGTGGAGAAGAATTCCTGCTCTGCGTAGATACCGTGAATCTAGTGATAAGGAGATGGCAACGTTTACCTCAGTTTGTCTTATCGCAACAAATTGTCGCAGATACCAAAAGAGTGACACAATATTCCTGATAAGCCTATATGGACTAAATGAATACAGGTAAAATTGGTTGGATAAAACCGCGCTGTCAATAACCAGTCTCTAGAACTACCGAGCTTAAATTTTGTTTTTGTAACCATGGTAACAAAAATACCCGGATTAAGAAGCTGAACAGTACAAAATTTAATGCCGATGTTATACATTTACTAGATATCGGGTGTGCATGCGTAAGTAAATGGTGCGGTAGGATAAGGAGATGCGAGTGAAGTACGATAGATGTCCTGAAATGTAACAAGGGGGGTCATAAAGTGAACCGATCCTAACCGTACTGTCTTTCTGGATATTTTTTTTATTATAAAAATCTGCCATTATGACTAACTTTTGAGTGGTACCTTGCTCACCGAGCTATTTCCCCAGAATATTAGACACCCCATACAAAGAACAGGTGTGTCAGAACTACTCGATACATTTGATACATTTATTGCTAAAATGTCAAATGTCGGCCAACTCTCTCTCTCTCTCTCTCTCTCTCTCTCTCTCTGTTGTGCGCTGAAAAAATGGAGGGATTGGCTTTTTTTCTGAATGGCTTACCATTAGATTCAGCGTTTGCTAGCCATTTAGTTGTTGTTTTTCATTTTATTTGGGACAGGGACGCTAGCATTCAGTTCCTCTCATCTTCAACAGTTCAGTAAAGTGAAGACAAAAGTAAGCGAAGACATGAAGTCCTACACGTCAAAAATAATTCTAAAACGTTTTTATGAAGTCAGTCGACGAGGGCGAGTCCTTCTGTGTACATGATGACATGACAGAAAAATTCATCAGGAATGCAGGGAGGCTTGAATGCGAGACTTTCATTTCATTCCAAAGTCTAACAACCCTTGTCTTCTCTAAAAGTAATGTTTCGGCTGAGCTCAAAGAAAAACTAGGTCTTTGTCACATGTAAATTATGAAAACGCCCAAATTCCTACTGCCTCAAACTTTCACTTTTCTTCGTCGAATATAGAAATTACATAACTATAGAATAATAATATATATCCAATATCATTTGTGCAAGTCGAATTTTAATTTTCATTCATTTTGGCGCACGATTTCACATCGCTGATTGGTCAACTTGAAATAATTCGAAGCGTTGTGTGTACGCTTCATTGGCTGGACAGAAAGACAGGAAATGCAGGGCGGTAAGACATTTTCGCCTCATTACTTTACTACGTATTGCTAGATTTAATGAAAGATTGCAGTGGATTTGTCATTAGTAAGATGTGCATTTCATATTTATGACATCAGAATATTTTTTCTTTCCAGATCGACATTTTTCCATTCCATGCAAACGTTTTTCGTCATGTCTAATTTTTCACGTAAGTTAATAGCCGTTCCTTCACTACCACCACCACCAACAAAAACCAATAAAATGAAATATTAAATAAAGTGTCAATACAGAAACAGGATATGTGTAATATAAACTAAGAGAAAAAGGGAATATCTGATTTTGTTCAAACTTTTCATTTTCTTTGAATACATTTTTTATTCACATTCTCTCTTTTTAAAAATGTTTCTAAGATGAATACAAAATCGTGACCCACAGTGTAACCTGAACACGCACTAGCTTTTTCTCTTCATTGTTGTGTCTGTTGGGGGGGGGGGTATTCATGTTTGTTCTAAATATTCCTCTTTGGAAATCTTAAAATAATAATTTATGAATGAAGAATTTCATCTTTGAAATACCACTGAACATTGTTTTTTCAAGCATAGTTTTCAATATTACTACTTTATAAATAATAAAAACACATGCCATGCAAAGGGTAGCATCCTCTCATGAGACAGCAAATTCTAATATTTATTTCATCCAATCAGCTTGTGCAAGTTTTCTAATATTGCCCATTGCGACATTGACCTTTTACATTGAAAATCAATAGGTGACGTCCTCTCACAATTGACCACTTAAATGCAAAGTTTGATAAAGATTGGAAGTAAACTGTGACCTCTAGAGTGTCCACAAGGTTCTTCTATTATCGCCCATCGTGACTTTGACCTTGACCTCTGACCTTGAAAATCGATAGGTGTCATCTTCTTATCATTGACAACTTACATGCAAAGTTTGATGAAGATTGGGAGTAAACTGTGACCTCTAGAGAACAAGCTTTTGTGGACTCGCACACAACACACCAGCGTTACTATATCCCTTCGGCAACAAAGTTACGCGAGGGGATATTAATGTACAGTGTCTCTTACCACTTGACTTTTCCAGTGTTTGATTTCCGTCTGCAGACGTCGCACCTCTTTGGTCAATCTGTTAATTTCATGCTGCATAGAAATATTGTCACCAAAGTCCAAATGGTCTTCACCAAAATCTCCTCCCGAGTAAACATCTGGGAAAATGAACAAAAGGAAATCATCTACATGGGACGTTGGTGTACGATTATTTTTATCTCCTACACTCGAACTTCAAGCTTTTGTACATTTATTTCGACAACAAGTAAATATTCATCAACATTTTTCTTTCACACTTCTCTTTTATGATCATTGGTGGTTTTTTCAAGTTTTCTTTACTAGCTAAACGTAAGGAGAAGGTGCCAGGAAAGACAACTCGAAATGTCTTTTGTAGAAAAGGTATATTGATGACTTTAATATAAATAAATAAATAAATAAATAAATTCTTATGAACGAATTCACAAATAAATACGAGAATTCTTTGAATTAATAATGTAATTCAAAGCTATTGCATTTTCTAAAAGTACGTAAATCAAACAACAAAATACAGATAGCAAAGGTAAAGTTTTGTAGATATTACAGAATGTTTAGTACTCTAGATATACAAGTCGTGAGACGAAGCTTTCAATCCTATTTTATTTTTATATATGGGTACAGATAATCACTGATAGCCTTGTTAGAAGGGGACACAATTATGTAGAGGCCTCACGTCCTAATAAATCTGATAATATCAATTAACATAAAGCAATCCTTTCCCAACACGGAATATAAACTTTCCCCTAAAATAGCCTGGGTCGTGTTGTAAGGTACGGGTAAGCTTGTCAATAAGCTGGGATTACACGTGTCACAATTACTGATAAATTACACCACCAAATGGATTTGTTCTTATGCAAACAGAGCCTTTCTTGCAACTTTTTCCCAGTCTAGGCATGTAGGTACCACAGACAAAAAATATAAAGGGATGTAGCAAAATAACCTCATCGCATGTTGATTAAAGCCAATATATACATTTTTTTCAAATTTCAACAGTAGAGTCTGGTATTATTAACCGAGGAAGTGAAACATATATATTTTATTATGTTTCTACTTTATCTTATTTGCATTCTTTTATTTTTTTTAAAGACTAAGAACTGTTGCAATTTTTTTTCTTTTTCCCTTCTTGTGTTTTTCCCATACGCCATGACACCTCAGAGGAAATCGATCATTGCCAAACTAAATACAACAAGAGAGTACCGAGAGAAGTTTGTTACCCATTCAGAATGCATTGGGTGCCAACTCCCAAGTTCAAACAAATCAGTCGTCGTAATCAAACAAATAGGTTGTATAATATCCTCGACACATGAGAACTTCCCTTTTAAAACAGCTTCAAGATTTACGACTAATACTGAGTAATCAGTGAAACTCTATTTCACTATCTATACAGAACGGTAGAGAGGCAAATTGCACCCGGGTAAACAATCAAACATATAAGGGCGTGGCTGACACGCTGAACATAAACTTGAAAACCGTGGACGGCCAGAGTAAATCCCCGGACTGTTCTCATCCTAGACAATCCATAGTTGTCAAGCTGCCTTATTACATAAAAGTCGGAGAGCGGTTTGATCAATACCTCGTGAAAACTTCAAACAATGCAATCTGTCTGATACACCCGATATGAAACTAATAACCCCATGTCCCAAAAATCGACCAATCAAAAACAAGAAAGATAGGCATGAAAAAGGAACTTTCTGCATGCAAACTTGCGCAACTTGTTATTCTACGACGATGACATCATCTGGGATTATTTCAATTTGAAGTGTCTCTGATACACTAAGAACAAACACAGAAAAGAAAAGGGCGGTCAATGTGATATTCTCAAGTAGACAAATGTCTGATAATAACTAGAAAGCATAAAACAGACACATCTTCACTTTCCATAGAATAGTGAGTGCTTAGGTCAAGTTCTCAATGTCACAAGGTCAAAGGTGTTTATTGACGGGTCATTCCTCAAGATATAAACACATTTGAAATATGCAATCCATATCGCATTTGCGCTATGCAAGTTTTTTGTTGCAGACAAACTGACGGATGGTCCATAACTTCAACGCCCTGAATCTTATTTCTTGAACATAATAATACATGATCTTTCTGAATAAATGGTGCATGATGTATTCAAATTGTTAAGTGAAGTAACGAAGAAGTATCAAAGTAATGTAAATTGCACAATATATATATTGGTCCATATTTAATTCATACCAAAAAGTCCAAAATGCCCACCAAGCAATGGTCAAAACACATGACATAATATAATTAAGAATTGACCCTCTACGGCATGGACTCTCATAATCCCTGCAAATTCAATGTATACATATTTTTCTAAAAGATGGACGTACCGCACGGACAGACGCGACTCTCTGAAAGAATTACACCGGACAAAGTGATTCCTACATGCAAGTCTTTTGAAACTACAATCAATATTTGTACCTGTATGACAGAAGGAGGGCAAGATGTACAGACATACAAATGTTAACGTGTTGAATATTCTTTTTAGGTGTTGTTAAATCCTTGCAAAAAAACAAGGAGAAGTCAGCGATTTAAAGAGAACTACACTCACCTCGTGGATGATGGGCGTGGTCCTGGGGATCGCCATCATAGGGGGCGGGGCTTAACTGATGTGACAAGATCTCTTGGTGTGACTGCTTCAGACTGTTCACTTCCTTCTGTAAAAATAAAAATAACATTTTGTAAATAACTCCATGTTGAATATTAGATGGAGGAAAAGAGCATGTTAATTCATAACATATTTCATATGAGAGTAGACCCTCCCTCTTTTTTCTTTGAAAGTGAAGCATCCCCTGTCTCTAAGGCACATTAGATATGGTCCACACAGAAGTAGCCATGTACTTTTAATGCTATTTTCCTATCTGACCTAAACTCATACTGTCAACCTGTTAACTTAGTATCTATTAAAAGACAAGGTGCTAAATGGTCTTATGAAACATATCTGAACTCTAATATTTCTTGAGGGCGAGTCATTTGAAGATTAAATTATTCAACAATTCTTCTTCTGAATCATCGTTTACTAATAACCCATTCTTAAATATCATTAAGAATCTAATATATCTTTCTTTTCATACAAACAAATACTCAATGACGGGAGTTTAAAGAACTGACCACAGCTGACCCATATATACAAATACTGACCTCTTTTTCTTCCAGTAGTGACCTATATTCCCGTGAGATGCTGTTGATTTGCAGCTCAGCAGATTCAGCTTTTTCCTCAAGTTCATGGTTGATTCTTCGCAAACGTTCATTCTATAATAAAGTTAACAATCAGAATAGACTATGGTAGATACAAAGAAAAAGGAGGGGGAAGGGGCTTCTATGAGAAGCATGTAATTCATCCAAAACAACTTCGAGAGCGAAGAGAGGGACGACTGTAAGCACATATATTTGTGAATTTCAACGACTTTGTTCCTTTCTGGCATCAAAATAGGCAAGGTCATCTTCAGTTTCACTCGAAAAAAGCTAAAGAGAGTGTTTTGAATGAGCATATAGAGTTTATTA
Source organism: Pinctada fucata (assembly GCA_028142955.1). Classification (NCBI taxonomy): domain Eukaryota; kingdom Metazoa; phylum Mollusca; class Bivalvia; order Pterioida; family Pteriidae; genus Pinctada; species Pinctada fucata. Next base: position 56,966,508 of record AP027107.1, read on the forward strand.
GCTGTTATTTTGACAAATTTCTGATGTATGAGCAATAGAATCTTCTCCATAAACGCAAACACTGCTGTATTTGTACTGAAATATGAGAGGTACAGCAAACATCGATATGAAGGGAGGCAAACACGACAGGAAGGGGCAGACATAGAGTCAATACACAAAGTACACAGCTCTGTAATTGGGTATTAATGACCAACGTGGAAAGTTCTCTCAAGAGCAGATTTTATAGACTCCGACGAAAAAAGGAGCGTCAACATTAAACAAAATGAAGGTGCTCACACACGTGCTTGAATAAAAATAGCGAAAAACTACTGATGCAGTATGGCCGATTTGCAAAGGAACATCTTTTCGTTGAAGTCAATCAGAAATACTGACAGACAGAAGGATATCGTCAATCTACACAGCCAATTGCAATCCGACCAAAACCAAAGCTACATAAACAATATATATCTCCAAAATATCAATTTTACTTCGTCCTTGAACCCTGACCTCTTTCTTAAACATTACACGAATACCATGGATCCCTATTCCATAGACTTATGACGTCATGATAACTTCAAACGTAAAATCCTAATAGGTCACAATGTCATTAGTTCATGGGATATACATGCAACCTCCACGCAAGTGCACTACCTCATTCCGTCAAGTACATCGCAAACATGTGCTGCTTATGTGCAAGTTTGGGATATATGTACACTATCTTTGAAAATGATACTACATAAAGACGTCCACCATACTTAATTCTGTTTTAAAACATTTGCTCATACATTTATTTATATATCGGACCAGTGGTGTTTTTTTTTTTTTTTTACTATTTTTCAAAGGTACCTCACCTGTGTCTTTCAATTTGGGAGAAATCAGCGACTTAATCAAGAAAATTGGAAATATTTGGAACAATTCATTATCAGAATACATCTGCATGTTGTCCCTTATAAGGCAATTTTTCCTCTTTTCTGGCCTTTGGTCATGACCGTTTTTAGAAGTGAAAACATTTCTGATAAAATTATTTCATGTTGAATCAAATTTTACTCTCAATTTTTGGAAATTTTAGGTAACTTTTTTTGGGAAAAATGGTAGGAATTTGGCCCCAAGATGCTAGTAAAAAATCACTGTGGACTGTAAATTTGTATAGGATAATGTCTATGAATTGCGAGAAAGCGCATATAGGAGTTATCCAGTAAATGTCTATTGTCATTATAAACATAGGTATTTTTAAATGTCTACAATGTCAATATGGCTATCCTTGTAAATGTCTACGGGATCGGTCAGTGTAAATTTTCACAAGATCTGTCAGTGTGAATGTCCACAAGATCTATCAGTGTGAATGTCTACGGACACCATTAACCATGTGGACGTCTATATGATCTTTCATGGTGAATGTCTACGTATTCCATTAACCATGTGAACGTCTGTATGATCTATTAGTGTAAATGTCTACAGACACCATTAACCATGTGAAGGTCTGTATGATCTATCAGTGTGAATGTCTACCGACACCATTAACCATGAGCATGTCTATATGATCAGTCAGTGTAAATGTCTACGGTATGGTGGCTGATTTGTGCCTTGTCGCGCCGCGCTTTGTCGCGTTGTCTCGTTGCACTTTGTCGCGTTGTCGCGCCACGCTTTGTCGCTAATTTATTTTCTATATGAAAGTAGCTTCGAATCTCTAATTCTACTTAAGATAATGAATTTATAGAATTTGTCCAGAAATCTGTTATTTTTAAACAGAAAACAGGCATTTTGCCCTTAAATAAAGTAGAAAATATACCCTTTTTGTTTCAAACATTTAATTTATGAATGAATCTAAACGGTTCAGTTGAAAATACATTCCTTCTATTGTTTTAAAGGCGCCAACGCGACAATGCGACAACGCGACAAAGTGCAACGCGACAAAGCGCGGCGCGACATGGCACAAATCAGCCACCATACTACGGACACCATTAACCATGTGAACGTCTATATGATCTATCAGTGTGAATGTTTACGGACATCATTAACCATGTGAACGTCTGTATGTGACCTGTATATCTGAACGTTAAATGAAAGTAATAGTCATATTTCGTTATAATATTAATCATTTTTAATAATCACATCATATCAAAAAAGCTTTAAGCGGAAAAGAATTGAAAAAAAAAGTATCATGTTTATCCTGAGAAAAATTTGTTTCATTATTGTTACCAGTGCATGGTGAATGTCAGTTTTTTAATACATATTTTTGTACATGTATTTGTTGCTATGTACTACATATCTAAAACCATCTATTGACATGGTAAAAATTGTAATTACCTCACTTTTCTGAGATGATATAATACTCTGACACTCTGTAATCTTCTCTTGCGCAATACGAAGTTCCGTCAAATGATCTGAAACGCAAACAGAGAAATTGTAAATTGCGATAACTTTCAATGCGCACCTGGCACAGTATTGACCATATATGGTTATAGTTACATGTCGGCGTAGATAAGAGCTGACCTAATCCATAATCAACAAGTTTGGGTTACAAAGAGAGTCATGATAAATCTTATATCCTTATTTTCTAAAGAAAACTTCCAATTTCTGTTATATATGCATATTCGTAGACCTTTGTGCAATTACAAAAAAATAAATGAATAGAAAGATAAATAAAAATTAAAACAAAACCCGAGCAAATTCACAAAATTGCAGTTCCCAGCCTTTGGGCGTTTGTCTCAAATTCCCCATGGTAAAGATGACATATTCATACACAACACAAGACACTGACACAAGATCAAACATTGTATCAAAAGAAAGTTCTTGTCACATGGAATAAATTATGTGACATAGGCAAGTTTTAGCACTTTCCATTCAAAATTTGAATGTGCATAAGGCCGATTTTTTTCTATTGACTGACAGACGGACGGACAGCAAGACGAACGGACTAAACGGTTTAAACTGTCTCCTCCTTTTCGTGGAAGACAATAAAATTAAAGGTTCGCATTTCCTTTTGACAACTACATCTTATTTGGATTAGCAGACCCAGGAAGTGTACCTCTCTTATTTAGAGCAAAGCACAGAGCATGGATCAATGAGAATACCGGGTCGGCAAGAGTCCGATTGGGTCAATAAAAATAATATTGACTCCGTAAATATTCTAAGTATGTTTATTTATCGCGACTTGGAGTGTCCAATAAAGGTACCTACAGCTGTGTGTAAAACATCTGGACGAGAACAACTAAACAAAGGAGTATACTAAAAATGTTTCTAGATATCTCTATCTAGAATTCTTGTGGCATCAATGGCGTTTTTCTTCTGATCACAGTGATTTTTTACCCATGGGACTTACAGTTAAGTCCGTATCCTGCCATAAAGGGGCTCGGAGACGTAGACGCGCGGCATACCTTAATGAATCCGTCTTCCAACGGGCGTATGAAAATATATACAAAGAATACCAATGTCAAAAGGTGTCTACAAATATGAACCAACTATCTATAGGAAACATTGGATAATCTAAGAACCTAAAATTATAACGATACATCAAAACAAAACGAAAAGGTATTTACAAAACTGTACCTAGAAACCACGAGAGATCAGGATACAAAGGAACGTTCAAATCAATTGATGTTCTTAATTCTTGGGAAGCAGATGTTCTTAATTCTTGGTAAGCAGAACTCTACATAAAATTGCAACATGCTAGATGTCGCCACTTGGTTTATGTTTCACCCCCACAAGACTATTTTGACCATGGAGGTCAGAAAGTGGATTTCTGGTCCCGAGGGTTGGATTCATCTCCTTTAGACCATGATGTCTTGACAGTGTACGTTGCAACAGTTGCATAGGAAGAAAGTTCCAGAGTCTGAATATTATAGTATAATCTCAAATGTTTAAAAGTAATGACAATGGACTAGCCAAAGTGACCAGAAAGTTACTCAGTAGAGCTACTATGACTAAGTAGAAGATTCATGTACAAGGAACTGCCTTGCGGCTAAGACTGACAGACCGAAAAATTGCATTGTTATCACAGAGATTCGATTCTTCTCAATTTTGAAATACACCTTTTTTTCCTTTTTTATTTAAAAAGATTGAACTCTTGAAGTTCGTGTATTTCAATGAAGAGATACTCTTTTAATAGTCATGTTATTACAATTGTCAAAATGATAATTATGTATCTCCTACAAAGTTCTCGGGAATTATTTCTCATTTGTGCTCTATTCGACAAAACGCGCAAATCTGAATCATCCAAAACTAAGAGCAACTTACCTTTCAAATCAGAATTCAACTTTTTAAAAAGTGCATTTATCAAATAAGGAATATTGGCGCCAAAATAGGTAAGCGTCCCTTGGAAGCACTTTGCGGTCAAACAAGGTTTTTTGCCACGTCTACAGTTGGAGCGCTGGGAGATTTGTGGCGGGTAAACTCACGGTGTGCCTAAGTAAACAGTCAGTATCAGCCAATATCCAGCAGTAAATCATTCTAACTACAAGAGACATTGTCAAACCCACCTTATAAATCTAACCATACTTTGGTTGCTGTCCCGGCCAACCTGTCTCTCTAGTCGACCACTGATAAGAGACCGTTTTAAAAGTCCCAACATGGCGCGTTCTCCACAGCGTTGCAATAGGAGTATGGACGCTTTGACGATTTTTCGAATTTCAAAAGCTGAGTGTTTGCTTTACAAACAACATAGTGTTGCAATTCAAAAGAAAATGTGGCCAGACAAAACATATTCTTGAGACTGTAATGGAAGAGCGCGAGGACAATATAAAGTTATAAAAATCGATTTCATTTCAAACTAAATACTAAATCTATTGACATTTCCCTTTATCATGTCTACTGAGGAGTCACGTGATATCATATCTAATATAAACGGAATTTTGAAGGCAAAAAAGTAAACAGGCTTGCCACATTTGTTATAATGAGAGAAGGATATTGGAATCCGATAAAACATTACGCAATCTTTAATTTCTTTTGATGGCGCTTATAATACACATGCCAATAAGAATGTTCTGGGGATTTAGTAATACAGAAAGAAGGCCCTGGACCGTGGTAACATGCGAATGTAACTATATCAAACTTTGTTATTAGCTGCCTAATCCCCAAATTTAACCATACCCACTCCCCTCTTGTTCATCATTTCCTGGTAATGAGAAATTGTACTATAGAAAAGAAAGTTCAGAAGAAAAACTATAGAAGTACAGTTAAGAGATTCTACTTGATAGCGGACCGGTTCACAGTCGATGTCACGAGGCTAAAACTGTTGGTGTCAGCAGAAAGGAACGGTCCTGCCTTTTCTACAAAAAGAATCAACATGTATTTTCTGTCGAAATGGTAAGGTTACATGTCAAACCATTAGATGTGGAATCAAAGTTCCAAGATAACGGACCCCAAACTACCTCCTCTTTTATGTTTTTTTTTATCATAGACAGACTTTCTATTAACCATGGAACTTGTGGATATCCCATGATACAATGTAGTGTAACCAGTTTTATAACGAACCACTACTCTCGCATATATCAATCTTTCATCAAATGAAAATGTTTCAGAACTTTGATCTTGGATAAATGGATACAAAAGAATGCAAAGTAGTACTGGGTTTAAGGAGACATGGGTCTATGGCGTAACCCATCACTTATTTTGGGTCAAAACTTATTCAAGTAACAAAAAAACAAACAAACAAACAAATAAGATGAAGAACTTCCTCCAGATCAGATCTTGTTAATACAAAAAGGAACAAATACAGGTGAATATCAGATTCAAGATTATTTATTTAAGAAATAACAACTAGCTAGCCGTGGTTTGTTGTCCAGTAATTCCCCGAGTCGCGTGAACCAATTATATTATGATATAATATGATAATTTGATTGGTTCACGCGACGAGGAGAATTACTGGACAACAAATCACAGCTAGCTAGTTGTTATTTCTATTCTAATATTGTTCTGCACGAGCTCTATAGCACGTGCATGGGTGCAGCTTAGCGAACTTGAAGTTTGTTGGAAATTTTACACCAGGCAAGTTCTATAGTACATATAGGGAGACAATCTCGAGTCATGTTATAATTCCAAATCAGGTCCCTTAGCGGCAAAACACTTAAAATACATGATTACATTTAGAAAAAGTGACGGAGCATAGACGCGAAATACGAAACACAAAAATTCTAGACAATACAGTTGCTAATCATCACGGTACTTGATTTTTGTATTAACCTTTCGATATCACGTAGTCCTTAAAAAGTTCATTTGATGGTATCTTTATCATATCTGTATTTTTCACCCCAAAAAATACAAGGACGTTCACTCGGAACAGCAAAAAATCTGAAATTATATCTTAGAAGTCGATCTGCGGTGAAAGTAACATACTAAAAGGAATAGACCTAGTGATAGTGAACGTAAGATAGTGAACGTAATATATAGACCTAGTGATAGTGAACGCATGATAGTGAACGTAATATATAGACCTAAAGTTAGTGAACGTAATATATCATAACAACTATCGATATTACTTCTCATATTGATAATGTGTGGGTTGTAGGGATGTAACGATACATTAGATCACGATACGACACATATCACGATACAAAGCTCACGATATGATATATATCACGATACAAAGCTCACGATACGATACGATACATATCACGATACAAAGCTCATGATACGATACATATCACGATACTCTTTTCTTTCCAATCCAACACTCGCATATTCCTTGAATCCAAAGAAAAACTTAAGATACTTGCATCAATTTAATCTTAACAGCATAGAAAGGGTTCTCACAAGTTACATGGTGATTGGGGTATACTATTGGCTTCCTACAATGTGTATTATAAGTAAATGATACAGAAATATAGTTCCTTAGATTTTGCCTCAACCAGAAACTTTAACCAAAATGTTGACGGCAGACGGACAGACAGACGGACATCGTCAATCTATAGACCGGAATTGCTTTGCAATCCGGCCAAAAATTTTGTCTCAATTTGTTACACTGTGCTTGATTTGGTAAAAAAAAATACTGTATCATTGTGTATCGTTTGAATGTAAGATGTATCGTGATACGTACTAGTATTGTCACGCTACTGTATCGCGATACGATTACAAATGATATATCGTTACACCACTAGTGGGTTGGGTTTTTTTTTTGCACCTGTCGTTCACACGTTTTAATTGTAGATCCTCATAAAGGACGATGATTCAGAGTTCCGAGGACTTCATATGCATATTACTTTCGACGGAAAGTCCCAATTTGTCAACTTCAACAAAGTAAAACGTTACGTAATGCACTGTGTAAACTTTTCTTAAATTAAAGCCTTTATTACTCATGGTTCAATCTATAACATGTGATATACACATGTTACAAGTATATTTTTGAAAGAAACATAGATGGCGCTACCTACTTAGCATATTGTAAGATGTTTTCATAGCTGCATGATCTAACAGAAACAGCTCTACCAATGAGCAATTTACATACTCCTTGAGAATCTATCCAATAATTAAGTGTTGTAAACAAGAAGCCTACGGGGGCATTATAGCCCATCTAATGATTAAGTACAGCAATAAACTAATATTAAAGCAATATTATTAATATACATATTTCCTCCAAATTTTGAGAAAATACAGATCCCTTTTTTTGTATTGGGAATGAGTCCAACAATCAGCCACAAAAAGCCATGAGTGACAGAGTCTATTTAGAGTTGGTATTGAATGCATTTAGGAAACTAAATTCTAGCACTCTATAGAGCTCTTTCCGTGACTTAGAGCTCTCTAATCCTGTACTAAATAAATCTGTAAAGAAGCTGTTAGAATAAGGCGAAAAATCTGCCCTGAATAAGTCAAAATTCCAAAATGTAATAAAAACACAAGCCATGCAAAGCGTTGAATTCCCTGGTATGGCAACAAAGTTCGTAATATTTACATTATCAAATCAGCTTAATTTGGACATGTTTTTCTAATATCACCAATTGTAAGTTTTTGTCACTAACTGGGTCAAGGTCACTAGGTCAAATATTATGACATAAATTGAAAGGTCTTCTCAGACGCAATCTACCTTAGGCACGGTCCATTTGATATTCAGGGGGGGGGGGGGGGGGTCTTGGGTTTTTTTTCGAAAAAAATAATTTTGCTTTGAATTTTGATGAAAAAAATAAATTTGCTTATGGTGTGACAGAAAAAAATAATCTTGCTCTTACAAGTAATCTGAATTTGAAGAATAACCATAAAATTCACTTAAAATTCCTAAAAATTTTTAAGCTCGCTTCGCTCGCCACAGTTTTCACTTTATATAAAAAAAATTTTGGCTCGCTTTGCTCGCCATACTTTTCTTCTTTAATGGCAAGTTCATATTTAGAAATATCAAAAGTATACATGTGACTGAAAAAAGGGGTTTCCTTAAATGCTTAAATACATTATCAATATCATTTATCACTATTAATAGATACATGTATCACCATAGAGTCTAAAATTTATACACAATCTTGGAAGGAGAATTTAATTAAGTTTTTCACTTGTTTACATTTTTAAATTCAAAATTTTTTCTCTAGGGAGACCCTCCCCTCAGGCCCTCTTACATGTTACATGACCTTATATACATTTTGTTTACTGAAAATTAAATCACATTGTAAAAATCTTTTATCTCTCTCAGTTTGGAAGTGAATACAAGTTTTACATAAGAATTTAGTCATGTTTAGAGCAATTTAAGAAAAATAAAAAAAATTCTGTTGAAAAAAACACAAGCAGTCCTAATACCGGGTATACACATCAATAATTGTTAGAAAAAAATTTCCTTGCTCCAAATTTGCGAGAAAAAAATAATTTTGCCCCGGTTCGGGGCGAAAAAAATAATCTTGCTCCGACAAAAAACCCAAGCCCCCCCCCCAGAATATCAAATGGACCGTGCCTTATAATATTATGTTTCTACTGTGTATATAGTTCCTGAGATTTTGTTTCAACCAGAAACTTGACCAAAATCTTTAACTAGGTCAAAGTCCAAGGTCAAGGTCACTAGGTAAAATGTTATGACATAAATTGAAAGGTCTTGTCATGCGAGCAACCTACATGAAAAATATAAAGTTATAACTGCATACAGTTCTTAGAATTTCCTTTGACCAGAAACTTTAACCAAAATTTTTCACTAAGTCAGAGTTCAAGGTCAAGGTCACTAGGTAAAATGCTATGGCATAAATTGAAAGGTTTTGTCAGAGGCAACCTACATATATAAAATAAAGTTTCTACTGCATACAGTTCCATAGATTTTGCTTAAACCAGGAACTTTAACCCAAATTCTTAACTAGGTCAAAGTCCAAGGTCAAGGTCACAAGATCAAATGTTACGGCATAAATTGAAAGGTCTTGTCATGGGCAACTTTCAAGTATAATATAAAGTTTCTACTGCATACAGTTCTTCAGATTTTGCTTCAACCAGAAACTTTAACCAAAATCTTTAACTAGGTCAAAGTCCAAGGTCAAGGTCACTAGGTCAAATGTTGCGACATAAATTGAAAGGTCTTGTCATGGGCAACCTTCATGTATAATATAAAGTTTCTACTGCATACAGTTCCTTACATTTTGCTTCAATTAGAAACTTTAACCAAAATGTTGACGACAGACGGACATCGTCAATCTATAGACCGGAATTGCTTTGCAATCCGGTCAAAAATCTTAAGTTTTTGTCTTCTCACTATTGACAACATACATGCAAGGTTTAATGAAGATTGACAGTAAACTGTGGCCTCTAGAGTGTCTACAAGGTTTTCCTATTATTGTCCATTGTGACCTTTAACTTTGACCTTGGAAATAAACAGGTGTCATCTTCTCAGCATGGACAACTTACATGCAAAGTTTGACAAAGATTGAAAGTAAACTGTGACCTCTCAAGCTTTTGTGGATCCACACACACACACGCATGCACACACTAATGCATGATGGCATTACTATATCTCTTTGGCAACACACTTGTGCGAGGTGATAATAAAACACCGCTAAAGGCGGTATGGCGGATTGCTAAGTAAGTTTTTGTCACTAACTGGGTCAAGGTCAATGGGCCAAATATTACTACATAAATTCAAAGGTCTTGACAGAGGGAACCTACTTGTGTAATATTATGTTTCTACTGTGTACATGTGTATACACTTCCTGAGATTTTGCTTCAACCAGAAACTTAACCAAAATCTTTAACTAGGTCAAAGTGCAAGGTCACTAGGTCAAATGTTATGGCATAAATTGAAAGGACTTGCCACAGACAACATACCTGTATAATATTATGTTCCTACTGCATAGTTCTTGAGATTTTGCTTCAACCAGAAACTTAACCAAACTGTTGACGACAGACAGATGGACGGATTGACGGATGGATAGACGGACAGGCGTCATCAACCTATTGACCGAAATTGCTTTGCAATCCAGCCAAAAAAGAATTGACCAAATTGTGAAATAAATAGGAATTGGAAATACAGAGGAGTTGAATAATAGTTAACATAATTCAGAATTACATCAATAATGAATATATCTCATTAATAAGTTTTTTTCTCGATGTATATACATGTATATTCATGTCAATGGTCAACATCATTCTGCTTTTTTTTATTGAAAAGACTGAATTAATTAAAAATTAACCTTAAACAGCTAAAGACAATGTGGCCAGACTGCAAAGTGTCAGTTTTAGTTGATGTATACTTTATTTATGGAAGGTATTGTAAAAGAAATCTACATGAGAAATATCAAGGCCAAACACTTTACAATTCAATACATATAGTAAATTTCAAAAATCTTTTTGGAATGTAGGTCAAATACTGTATGTGTACTTATTTTAGAGGGATTCATATTTTAGCATATTTAGTGCTGTCACGAGTCTGCTGATTCACCACTACGCTAACATTTAAATTTCTATTGAATTATAATGAGAAATAACACATGCGCTAATTCATGACTACGCTATATGGTCATTTTCCTCATTTTTGTCCGTTTCCACAAAAATTTGATTGCGCTTAAATAAGTACACATACAGTATCAAGGTCAATGTCTAAAATGGAAGGCCTTGTCAGAGGAATCTTCATGTGAAATATAAAAGCTATTCTACTTTCCGTTCAAGAGATGTAGACAAGCTGTAAGTATTCGAAAACTTCAACAGTATGCAAAACTTCCAAGGTCACGGACACTAAGTCAAAAGTCAAGGTCTCGTATAAAAGTTTTCCTTGGAAGGACTCTTCGAGAGAAATGTGGAAGCTCTACCTATTACAATTAAAGAGATATAGCCAAGGTTAATGATTTTGAAAAGAAGATCATATTTCAAGATTAAGGTCACTAGGTCTAAGGTGAAGGTCTCAATTGAAAGTTTTTATCATTAGGATGTCTACAGATGACGACGACAATGACAACGACGCCGAGGGTATGGCATTAGCTCTCCGGACTTTTTCGTCACAGCGAGCTAAAAATTGGTAAGTCGGCACAAAATCATACCTGTCAACTTTGAAATTCTCGAAAGAGGGAGATGATATCTCCCTCCTTGACCTTTGAAAAAGAGAGAGATCACAAAAATTGCACATGTTGTGCCAAACACTTTTCTAAAAATTTCATTCCAAGTGAAGTCAAAGAAAATGTATAGACAAACAATGACAAAGATGTCCACAATTCATTGTATTTTACATCTTGTTCTGCATTTGTGCATGAGCACACTGTTACATGAGCACAGCATCCTTTGCTGAGGCTAATACCGGTAGGTCTTTTTCTGGTGAGATTTATCTTTAGGCCATAGTAGTTAAATATTTTGTTTTACATCTGCGGGTGGGTACCTTTAAGGGGAATTCCTCCAAAAAAACAAACACATACATACATGTCATTGGTTTGTCGGTTAATGATCTTGAATACCATAATAAGCAAATAAATCAGATCAGTAGATAATAGTAAACAAACCTTACTTTTCATATGACAGACCTGCCTACCAGTCTCTTACAAAAAGTGTAAAATGTTGCTAAAGGAAGTGTAATTTAGGGATGTTTGGCGTAATATAAACAATTTATTGTAATTTCGAGAAAAAAAGCATCATCTTTTCCTTACTGTGACATTTGTAAAAATCTTCATCATTTACACAATTGCTTATACAATATCAAACACTCAACTTACAATTGAATCTATGTAGTATAGTCTATCCATTTGTTTTAATTATCTTAAAAGGTAATTCTGATTGAAAATATTTTTTTAGGGATAAAACTGAGCAGCAAAAAAGTAGAGCGTATTAGAAGATCAAAAATCGTACTTATGCTAAAATCGTAAAAGTAGGCAGGTCTGATACAAACAGTAATTGACAACGAAAATTCTGAGAGTCGCTAGAGTTATCTTTCTTAGGTTACCAAAGGCTAAAAAGGTATGAATATACCTTAAAACGAGTTATGCCTTATGGGCCGTTTTTGGCTACCCAAAACTGGAGGTCGGATTGAATGAAGGCACGTACGTTTACACAATTTCTAAACATGTACACGGACTACTGTACATACAATAAAAAGATATTCTTTAATATTGTTAATATTACAACATGTACTCTAAAAACTCGATACTAGTATTGGTTTCCTGAAGTCGCGAAGTCAGGCAATTGATTCTTCATTTAACGTACGTACGAAATGTACATGTATGTATGTATGTATGCATCCTTGATTCAAACACACTGGACAAACTTTAAACAAACGCTTAAAACAGGAAGAAAATCTGTCTGAGAATCAATCTAATCCTGTTATAGAAAGAGCCGATATCTCTTATAAAATTGACACCGCTGCAACCGTCTCTTTCTCCGTCATTGCCGTCAATTTCTTCGTCTCTTTCTCTGCCCATGCCTTCTCTTGGTGGTCTGTAGTCCAACCTTCCATGAGTTACTGTTTTTGTAACTTACTTGCACTTTTGAATTGTGGGAATTGTTCAAACACATTTGAAAATAAAAGTTTGATTTTTGAATCTTTGAAAGTTTTATTGCAGTACGATACATCAGCATGTCGTATTAAAGTTGCGAATTTGATCTAGTCAAGCATAACTAAGTCGTATTTATGTCAATTTATGACCATGTCTGCAAATGAACACTAGTGGATATCTCTTTTCACATTAGAAATTCAAAGAAGCGTTTAAACGTTTACGTTTCGTTTACAGCCTTCCGTGTACACGTTTAGGAAAGGACCTGTAACGATAAGGCGTAAAATCTGCCCAAAAATAATGAAATTTTACAGTACTTCATTTCTTTAATCAAGTAGGTGAAATACTTTAAAAGTTAAAACCCCTCCAAAATCTGAAAAAAAAAATTCATAAAATTACTCTAATACTAATAGACAGATATTTGAATATAAATGTGCTTATTTTGTATAGAAATCAAATGAAAATCGGAAAGTTTTCATAAAATATCGTTCCCCCTCTTGGAACACAACACCCTTCGACCTAAGATGTATTTTTATAATACAAATTTTCTGTAAAAGCGGAGTTGTGTTCCAAAGGGGGGGAACAATAGTCAATTTAAGAAAATGCGATTGGGCGGGTAGGGGTGAAGGAAAGATGTGAAAATAACAGAGAATTGGTAATTGGCATTTGCATCGCTTCTGGCAAATAATAAACTTCTTTATTAATACCGGTAGTTGCGAATTAATCAATTTTCAACAAGAAATATTCGTTGTTGTTTACTTTTTCACTTAAAAAACCCTTTTTTTTAATTTTGGGCATTGATAATTCAACAACTCCTCACAATAAAAGTTAACAATTAGCGCTGACGACTGATGTTCCAGTCAATCTTGGGAAAATGCTCAAAACTTCCTTGGTAACATTCACAAAGTATTTAGAAAATTTAATTATGGTAAATGTAAAAGAAGTATGATTTACATACTGAAAAAAAGCTTATTCAAACTATTTTCATAACAGCGGCGTTGTTAATTGTGCAATATAAGTGAGAGTGAGTGTTCAATTACATATCACTGGCCACGTGTATACGGTCTAATAAATCCAGAATATAATATCAGGAGAAAATCTTGTTTTAGCACAATATTTCTTATTGAATCTTCTCCTTGTAGTTCATTTTAACATTTTGATCAACAAAAGTGACCGATTGTTAGAAAATTTCCGACATTTCACTCGCATTATTTATATCATAAAAAAGACCCCCCCACCCTCACTTCTACGTACAAATATATGTTATTTATCATAATTATGTCAATAAAACTACTATATTTGATTAAAGATACTTGAAATAAAATTATTTCACGTACAGGACACATTTTAAATAATTCTTGTTGAGCTGGTATTGCAAGTAAAAATTGGGCAGATTACGGCTCTTAACGTTACAGGTCCTTTGGTTTACAAATGTTTCACCCTGAGTGGACAGTAGCATCACACTCCTTGACAGAATGGTCTAATGGTCAGAGGAAACTCAAGATTACAACATTTCGTTAAGAGATTTGATTCCATTCTTAAAGAACACACTTATTTGGTTTCAAGAGCACAGTAAAATCGTACCGGTCACTTCCTCCGTGCCCTCTGTCAGGATATCTTTGGTCAGGTTGGAAAGCTGACCAGTAAGGGACGAAATGCTCCCTCCTAACCATGACATTCTTCAATTTGACATCATTTTTCAATTTAAAATGTAAACTGCATATGGAAACTTGTGCTTATTTATGATTTTATATCATATTTGCTAAGAAAAAACGTTTGTTTTCTAATTTTGTAATGCCAACACGACGGTCGCCATTTTTCAATCTTCTTCGTTGGAAGGCGAAAAAATGTAGGCCTGTTGAACCTTGGGAAAAAAGGGCGGGTCTACTTTCGATTTCTCCTTCTAGGTCTCTCTCTCTCTCTCTCTCTCTGAGTCTCTCACACATACGAATATCGCCTATGATATCACATCAAGACCGATATATGATTGAGACTTGTATGAAGCCTTCAATGGCTTCAAGGTTTGGGGACGGCTATACCGGGGGAGGGGGGGGGGGGCTTTGGTAGTCCTGAGACTTTTTGGAAAACGAAATATTGTCTTTCTGGATATTTTTATTTATAAAAATCTGCCATTATGGCCAATTACCATAAAGACAGTACATTAACTCTAGTTGAAGTCAGAAGTTGTGGGTTGTTCTTTGTCGAACAAGTAGTATGGTCATAGATAGGAAGGCGGGGAGTTCAATTTAATTTTTCTCCATTCTTCGGTAAAACCCGTAATCACGTCTTCCAGTGGCGGATCCAGCGCCCCATTTGCCGGGGGTCAAGGGGCGAATTTTGCCGATTTTGACTGCAAATGGGCCAAAATATACCTGTTTTTGGAAAATTTTAGGTCAGTGCCGGGGAGGGGGGCGGGCGCCCCCTCCGCACCCCCTCTGAATCCGCCACTGTCTTCAGTAATTTATATGTTGTTTGCCGGACCACCAAGCTGGACCCCCTCTCATAAACGCATGCAATTGAAGTTTGATACCTAATGCTGTACGTGCCCACTGTGAACTTTAAAATAGACGTAGGGAAATTTTACTTTCGGTTCGATTTGTATATATGTAAAAAAAAGTATAAAAAAATATTCAGTTAGGAAAATATTTTTATCAAAATGTGAGTATTAACATGATCTCTCTCTCTCTCTCTCTCTCTCTCTCTCTTTCTCTCTCTCTCTCTCTCTCTCATCATCATCATCATCATCATGCGCGGCTCTATATTTCAAGTTCTGTCATGAACTCCTACCAGCGATCGATCGGTCGCCTAAAACCAATTTCTTTCAGAAGGGAGCTCGACCGGGAAGTTTGCCCACCCGGAGATGAGGATCCCAGCTTAGATTCGCGCATGGGTAGAATATATATCCAAGCATCTACATCTAGGTTGATGAATATGCGGACGTACGTTTGGTCTTGACAAAAAAATTATTTGAGAAACAGCAAGTCCAATCCTAGGGCTGTAGCACTGGAATACCGATTGATAATGTCGGAATGTTATTATCCCTTCTTTTCGATATATAACAGAGCTACTTACCACTTGGGACGGTATCTGACGTAAACACACTATTCCTGTATACAAACTCGAATAATGATGGAACTTCACATACATAGATTACATGTCCTTTTGGAGAAAAAAAATCCTATTCACTTTGAGGTCAAGGGTCAAGGTTATGTATAACAATTTTGACTCAACTGGTGTATTATGATCTAAGGAGGAATTATATTCATTAAGCATCAAAAGGTCAGATCTGACATAGCTAGAACATGGCATATGGCAGAATTTCGGCGCATAATTAAAATACTTTACATAATTATGTAGATCTCTTATGACCTATATATCTCTTGTTTACAAGTTTATTTCAATCTCATCATAGAACACATATTGAGACAATTTACAACAAATACATAGTCAAATGGAATAAACATGTACAACGATGCGCAGTACTTAAAGCTCCTAACCAGGAGGGGCAACTCTCTCATTTATTATTTGTTTATTATTTGTCAGATTACATTATTAAAAGCATTTCTTCACAATCTAATTCTAGATATTCTTGACCGAGTGGTGAAACGTCACATATAGATTTATTTAATTACTAGTAATTTAATAAATTATTTAATGTATAATTTAATAAATTTATTTAATTACTAGTAATCAGTGGAAACAGAAGAACTCTGTTGATTTGGAGGTCAGAAGGTAAAAGTAAAACTTGTTATGTATAGAAAACAACAATTAAAGCCTTGGAACTCGAATGAGTCTTGACCTATAAAGTGATTTTAATACATGTATTTACGTGTGAGATATTGAAGCTTTCTTCAAGTTCTTCAAATTGTTTTTGGGTAAAACAACAACAACAAAGAGAAAAATCTGCAATGCATGTACATTAATTTTCTTTTTGGCTTTTAGGAGGAATTTATCGCAGTTTAGGTCAAAATTTTAATGGACTTTATTTGGAAAGGACTCCCCCCTTAACGCCTCCCTCGAATCATTATCTTTGTCATTGAAAGGGGTCCAGCTATGTGCACTATGACACCCATTCCAACTTGGAATCCCCCCCCCCATAAAATCCTGGATCCGCCCCTGTAAATGACAAGTTTACCTATCACGGTACACGGAGACGACAAGGATACACCAACTTATTCAGAAATCACTGCATTCATTCAATAATGCATTAAATGAAAACTAGATTTTACTTTGAAAATAAGTAAAATACAAATACTATAAACAAACATGTCTATAAATTGAAGAAAACATCTCTCCATCTAGATTGACCAGGATGTGTTGGGGCTACATCAGTAAACTATCTGTACTGGCAGCAGTAATACTGACGATATGTACTGTAAGTATAGAAGTTATACATACATATTCACTATAATATAAATGGTTTCTATATAGTAGATTCAAATATTTCTTCCAGAGGGAAGGGATGATAACAAATAAAAACACAAACACTCAGATACACAAATTTTCGGCCCCTTGGCCTTTATCAAGTGTAAAAAACGACGATCTATAACAATTATTGTTATTGAAATAATTGTTATAGATCGTCGTTTTTTACACTTGATAAAGGCCAAGGGGCCGAAAATTTGTGTATCTGAGTGTTTGTGTTTTTATTGGTTTCTATATAGCTTCAGAAAGTTTGTAACTTATGATGAGGTTAAGTCCAAGTTCTCTATTGTCTTCCCAGACCAGTGTAAATCATCGTGCTAATTCCGAAAAATGAAAAAAAAGGTCGATGCTTCAGTACATGTCAGCTATAGACCACGATTTAACTTCATCCATGATAAGGTACATATTAATCCAACAAAACAAGTAAAAGCTATGTTAATGACAGTGCCACGGAAGGAGAGACTGTCAGGCGAACGGAAGGACATGCACTGGTTAAAGACAATGTCATATTGAATGATTATGACTACAAAAGTCCCATTTCAGTCTTTGTATTGTGTCAACTTATCTTTTCCAGATGATTTCGCTGTATATAATATATCCTGGATATTTCAACTTGGAGTTGTGGAAAAGTGATTGGATGTCACTTCTGAGTACAATTACCTACGGAATGGTCACGTGGACAGACTTTATGGGAGGGTTTATGGCTGCTTCATTTATCTCCCTTGTGTTACTTGTGATTTACGTTGTACTCGGTGTGTGGGAATTCACCAAGGAAAAAGTCACCCTTATCGTTGTTATAATTATTGGTACCGCCGCTTTCCTAGTCAGCAGTTACTACGAAACTTTCAAGGAAAAACTATACTGAAGATACGTTCACTGAACGGACACATAGACTTATATGCCTCATTGGCAATGTGGAGAAAGTAGATCAGGATGACCCATGGATACAGAAAGAGAAAAGGAAATATCAAGAGGGAAACGTTAAAAACACTTCCACTATTTCAGAACGATAACTACAGGCAATATCTATGAAGTTATAGAAATGTGTATAGAATAAGATAGACCTTTCTATTGCAGCTATGTCGGTTTTTTTTTTACTTTCATTAGTCCCCTACCGGCTCGCCGGAGGGGACTTATAGTTTCCACCTCGTTTGTCTGTCCGTCTGTCTGTCACACTTCAGTTTTCCGGACTTTTTTTAGCTGTTATTGAACTGATTTTTGGTATGTGGATTTATCTCAATAAGATACAGATCAAGTTCGAGTTTGGCTTCGATTGACCTATTTTTACAAGAGTTATATATGGCCCTTGAACTTAGCAAATTTCATGAATTTTCAGTTTTCCAGAGTTTTCTTCTCTTCTGTTGCAGGTATTGAAGTGATTCTTGGTATATGAATACATCTTAGTGTGATGCAGATTAAGTTTGAGTTTGGTTCTGATTGAATTATTTTTACAAGAGTTATGGCCCTTGGACTTCGCAAATTTCATAAAATTAATAGTTTTCTCGGGGTTTCTTCTGCTCTGTTGCAGATATTGAATTGATTCTTGGTATATAAATACACCTTAGTGTGATACAGATCAAGTTCGAGTTTGGCTTCGATTGACCTATTTTTACATGAGTTATGGCCCTTGAACTTAGCAAATTTCATGAATTTTCAGTTTTTCAGAGTTTTCTTCTCTTCTATTGCAGAGATTGAATTGATTTTTGGTATATCTATATGAATACATCTTAGTGTGATACAGATCAAGTGTGATTTTGGTTCTGATTGACTTATTTTTACAAGAGTTATGGCCCTTGGACTTAGCAAATTTCATAAAATTAACAGTTTTCCTGGGTTTTCTTCTGCTCTGTTGCAGGTATTGAACTGATTCTTGGTATATGAATACACCTTAGTGTGATACAGGTCAAGTTTGAGTTTGGACTTCATTGATCTATTTTCACAAGAGTAATGACCCTTGGACTTATGAAATTTTCAGTTCCCCTGACTTTTTTTGGCTGTAATTGAAGATAATGAGCTGATTTTTGGTATGTGAAGACATTATTGTGTGATGCATAATTATCAAGTTCACGTTTCGATCCTTTCTTTTTGATTTATTTTTACAAAAT
This sequence comes from Pinctada fucata, assembly GCA_028142955.1. Lineage (NCBI taxonomy): Eukaryota > Metazoa > Mollusca > Bivalvia > Pterioida > Pteriidae > Pinctada > Pinctada fucata. Next base: position 56,985,877 of record AP027107.1, read on the forward strand.
TAAGCTCCCTTTGACGTAGCAAATATTATGATTTCTTTAGGTTTCCAAAACTTATTTGTTACTGCAGATGATTAAATTCTTTTTGTTTGGGCATTCATATTTTGGTGCAAGTATATGAAATTTATGTTTGATTGAATCGTTTTAGGCAGAGTTGCATGACAGATTTATGCCGGTAGGGGACTTATATCGCTCAGCGATCAAAGATTTTTATTTCTAATGATGCACATTTTCATTCAAGTCTTTGTTATTGAACAAGTATTGCTTTAATTAATAAAAACATTTATGTGTATTTGCATGATCAAAATACTTATTAAGAAGTAATTTATGCACAGATTCAACTGACTGGAGTGGTGGCCATAAGTTTGGAGATGGTGTCACACACTTAGTGATTATTAATTCCTCCCCTCCTTCACTATAATTTTCTGTTACAATAGTGGAAATTGATGTAAAAGTCAATCTAAAATGTAAGTGTTGGCATCCAAAGAAAGGTCTTGTCACAATGAATACATATATTAAATATGAAAACCCTATCACTTGCCATTCAAAAGTTATATTGCCAAGGTTTAAGCTTTTGCAGACAAACAGATAAATTGACTGGCCAAAACCTACATGCCCCCGAATCTTTGATTACAGGGGGCATAAAAAGCCTCTATTCAGCATGTGCTGTTGGATTCAAAGAATGTTATACAAGTCCACTTAGGAAATAGTCCATATTGTGCTAAAATGATCCACTGATTCTATGTTAATTTGAATGCTGAAAATGACTAATTGAGTAATTTTCAATGAGAAAACAAAATCTTCAAAGCAGACGAGTTTTAATTTTTATTTATTTTTAGAGTTTACATCACATACATGTATATTTATTAGTTGCATTGTTTAAGAATGAAAACAAGATCCTCATACATCATAATAATCCCTAGTGTGCATATATGTGAACATGTGATACATTAAGTGTGTATCTGTGTACACATATGTACTTCTCTGTGCACAGTTCATCATTTACCCTACGAGTTGACATTATGCCCTCATAATATGATAACTTACACAATGCAGTTCATCAGTTTTTGTATCACTATATGTTAGGGTTCATTCCATAATGATAATTATAATTTTTTTATACAATAAAGGCAATGCAACCCCTCGCAATTGCATGTTCTATGTAGTCAGCAAGACTTTTTAAAACTCAAATCAATAATGACTTTGACCTTGAAAATCAATAGGGTTCATTGTCTCCCAGTATCGTATATTTTTGGAGGATTTGGTGATCCTTTAATAATTGTTGCTTTCAAGGGTTTTAATTCTAAAAGCCACAGTCTGCTGTGACCTTGACCTTTGACCTCGAAAATCAAAAGGTTTCATCCTTTTCCAAAAAGGGGGGTATTTGTGAAAGGTTTGGTAACCCTATTATGATGGCCTTGTCTTCTATGCTGCTTACAAGGGTTTAGGGTTTTAAGCCGCAGTCCACTGTGACCTTGACCTTTGAAATCAATAGGGTTCATCCTCTTCCAAGAGGGGGGGGGGGGATTTGTGGAAGGTTTGGTAACCCTATCATGATGGCCTTGTCTTCTATGCTGTTTACAAGGGTTTAGGGTTTTAAGCCGCAGTCCACTGTGACCTTGATCTTTGAAATCAATAGGGTTCATCATCTTCCAAAGGGGGGGGGGGGGGTATTTGTGGAAGGTTTTGTAACCCTATCATGATGGCGTTTTCTTCTATGCTGTTCACAAGAAAATTTGGACACACAGATGATCACACAGATGGATACACGGCAGCAATGCTATAATCCCCCCCCCCCCCCAACAGATTTGTGAGGGGGTCATGGACAGTTGGTTGAAGAGCATGCATTGTACATAATTTGAGTTTGTTGAAAAGTGAATTAACCAGACTTGTCAGAATGACAACATAGCTCGCCGGTGGCAACCATATGTAAATTGCAACAACAACAATAAAAAAGGTCTTATCACAAGGAATGCACATGTGAAATATCAAAGCCCTATCACTAACCATTCAAAAAATATGGCCAAGGTTAAAGTTTTTCAAAAGTAGGTCAATCATCTCCAAGGTCAAGGTCACAAGGTCAAAAATTTTGGTATCCATGGAAAGGTCTTGTCACAAGGAATACACATGTGAAATATCAAAGCCCTATCACTTACCATTCTAAAAATATGGCCAAGGTTAAAGTTTTTCAAAAGTAGGTCAATCATCTCCAAGGTCAAGGTCACAAGGTCAAAAATTTTGGTATCCATGGAAACGTCTTGTCACAAGGAATACACATGTGAAATATCAAAGCCCTATCACTTACCATTCCAAAAATATGACCAAGGTTAAAGTTTTTCAAAAGTAGGTCAATCTCCAAGGTCGAGGTCACAAGGTCAAAAATTTTGGTATCCATGGAAAGGTCTTGTCACAAGGAATACACATGTGAAATATCAAAGCCCTATCACTTACCATTCCAAAAATATGGCCAAGGTTAAAGTTTTTCAAAAGTAGGTCAATCTCCAAGGTCAAGGTCACAAGGTCAAAAATTTTGGTATCCATGGAAAGGTCTTGTCACAAGGAATACACATGTGAAATATCAAAGCCCTATCACTTACCATTCCAAAAATATGGCCAAGGTTAAAGTTTTTCAAAAGTAGGTCAATCTCCAAGGTCAAGGTCACAAGGTCAAAAATTTTGGTATCCATGGAAAGGTCTTGTCACAAGGAATACACATGTGAAATATCAAAGCCCTATCACTTACCATTCCAAAAATATGGCCAAGGTTAAAGTTTTTCAAAAGAAGGTCAATCTCCAAGGTCAAGGTCACAAGGTCAAAAATTTTGGTATCCATGGAAAGGTCTTGTCACAAGGAATGCACATGTGAAATATGAAAGCCCAATCTGTATTGGTTTAAAAGTTATAAGCAAGGTTAAAGTTTTTGTGCACGCGCACGCAGACGCCGACGCCGGGGGTATGACAATAGCTCTCCGGACATTCGTCCCGGCGAGCTAAAAAATATTGTCCTGCCTATGCAGGGATAAAAGTGTTCTCTAGGGAGGCTTTCCCTGTACATGCTGTATAGACTTCAAAATGTTTGTTATTCATGAGAAAATACAGGTTTTAGTTTCTGGAAAGTCAAATATACTTCTATGACAACTTATTATAAAATAATGCATTGAAACAAAAATAAATCTCAGTCTGTTGATTTCATTAAATACATGTATCATAATTTAAAATAACTTCGAGTTTTGGTATTTATTTCATAAGTGCTTAAAGTCGCAGACCTTTTTCATTCAAACATGAAAGATCCCACAACAATAGATCAACATAGATTATTTTTACAAACAAATGCTGTAATAAACATAACAATAGGAAATAGTTCCAGCAAATTCATGAGAATGGCTGTTGGTTTCTTTATGAGAATGAACCTTTCAGTATCATGTACTCTCCAACAAATGTACATGTAACACAGCTATAAAAGGTGTATCAAAAGAACGACAAAAGATCAAACAATAATAGGGATAAAAATCAAATACAAGTAGGGGAAATAATATTATAAAGCAGGGTAACTAATGGAGCCAAGGAGTAACTATACTAATTACATAAACGTAAAAGATGGGAAAATTTTACCAATCTAAATTACTCGACAGTAAAATTGTGAGGTGTTTGAACAGAAAATAATTTGAAGTTTACAAATCACACTCCCTGTGACAAATAATCTCTGTAACTTTGTGGTGGTAGTACTGATCATTGTACGAATAAATTTGTAAATTCCATGTCATCAACCGAATAAAAAATTTCTATGTTTTTTTTTAATTCCAAGATCCAATACAAAGTAGGAAGACCTGGTACCATGACACTATGCCATGAATGACCTGACAATAACAGTAAGCAATCGATACCCTTCTCATACATAAAATCACACATGAACCGAGAAAAGTATAATGTAGCAATCTCATTAGAATATCAAATGGTCAAAATTAAAGATAATTAATTATTTTCACACTTTAAATAATATCTCTTTACAATCCCTTCTCTGTTACGGTATTTGAAATAAAATACGATTTAACTATAGAGGAGTTATGATAAAGAACATAAAATAGAAAATGCCAAAAAAAAAGAGAGAAAAGAAATAAATAAAAATGAAGAAAAAACCATAAAACCAAAACCTTCAAACCATATTGATCACTAAGCGAGCTTTTCCTGATTTTATGTCTATGTATCAAACTGGCATTGAAGAATATAATCCCTGAATGCAAAACAAGTAACAGTTATGGAAAATGTAATAACAAATAATATGTACCTCTCATAATAACCAACTTAAGTAGTCATGAAGACCAATATTGACAATCAGTAACCATGGTTACGAATGGTAAGGTATTTACATAACATACAATGTATAAATATTCATGAATTGAAGGTTCTTATAATATAACAGTGATAAATAATGAAAATGATGAAAAATGATATGCCGAGTGAAAAATCAAAATCTGTGGGTTTGGCACATAATTACAGTGCTATAAATAATTAATTGAGACAAAAAGAAATACCGCATGCTGGATTAAGGTTTTGTATAATATACGTAAATGTACATGTATATAGATTCTCTGTCAGTTATACATTGAAGGACATAAGATAACTACTTTTTCAAGTGTGTGTAAAAATTATACATCACCTACATGTCGGTCCTTATATAATAAAATAGTCCAAACAAAGTCTCCAGGAATAGTCATCCCTCACTAATCCACACTAATATAGTGTAGGCAAAGTCTTGTTGTGGAAATGAGAACCGCGTCAAATATCAATAAGCTCCTGGTTAGAATATAATCATGATAATGTTAGATTGCTGAGGCTACTGAAGCACCATGATAAATGTACGATATGTCGTGGAATAGGGTACATATATAAATAATATGTGAATAAGATGGTGTTGGTGAAGAGTGCGTGAGATTATCTAACTATCATAGCCTTCAAGATGTTCTTTATGATGTTTTAATGAGAAGTGGTATATAATCAAAGACTCCTTGGTATGAATAAATGTATCTATGGCTTGAAGCATAACATCTCTGTTCTAGAATACAAAATATAGCTGGACTTGAAGAAACTACAGGACTTTTAAAATATCTAAGTATAAAAATTTAAATAAAAATTTGTTCATAATATTCACAATTCAATTCACATGCTTTGACAAGGCATTCTTGCACGGATTTGCACAAATTGTGATTTCACAGAGTATTTCTTATTACCATACCTACACATACTAATATTTATGTTTAAAGTTCTACTATACAACAAAGGCCACTAACTCCAGACTTTATACTACAGTATCACATTTGACAAAGGCTGAATATATGTACTACAATGTAACCAACAACATTGGGCATACAAATATATCTCATGTGGCAAGTCTGATGCACTCATCAAAAAGATATATGAAACACAACAGAGAAAATAAATTAAAAACGACTTGCTAATCATGTATTAAAAATTAAAAGTCCCCTTCGGAGTTGCCGGTAGGGGACTAAAAATCAAATGATTTAAAATTAGCACATGAAAAACTAAATAAAATGAATTCTAGTTATAACTGCTGCTTCTGACTTCTTTAGAAATACAAGTATTTAATTTCATACTGTGAACAGTTTTATATTTATTCATAGTATTTGCTATATAAAATAGTTTGGAATTATAACTTTTTAACTTTTTTTTAAATTCTTACAAATTGATCTACTCTCCAAAATTTGGAATTTCAATTTAGAATTTACCTTGTGCAAAAAAAAATTGGACCAAAATTAAAACAATCAAATACTTTCCTTGTCAATTTAATTAACAGTAAGAAATGGTATTTTAAGTGTGCAAGAGTATACATGTATCTGTTTTACATTTATAGGGTACAAAAATCTGTAAAACATAATAAAAGGATTGCCATCACATAACCATCAATTCCCTGACTTATCTCATTTGAATAGGATTATTAATCACACGTGTATAAAGTCAGGCTGGCCATATTTTTTCAAGTTTAGTGTCTTTATTTTATTTCTACTATTCAGCATCCCCCTAGAGGATCTACAGTAATTCAGTTTTAATTATGAACATGTTAACTGGCTCTGGTGTTGACAGTACAATGAACACCTCTAAAACATTTAAAATATTGCTGTGGATTTCTATAAGACTAGAACTATCGGTAAAAGTTTTTAATGAGACTGAAGATTACATAAAACTGGTTTTTTTTTCTATTTTGTATAATTATTACACACTATATAGCCCTGAATGCAAAAATAAAAATACAAAGGGTTTTTTTTTCTCAATGAACAAAATATAATTTGGTACAATTTAAAAGCAAAATAATTAGCAAGCAGTGAATTAAACTCAAAGTCTAATTTACCCTCAGACACAAAAACAAAGAAACAAAATAAAAACTAAATGATGCTTGATTACCAAGCTGAATGATAATTAGATCCTGAAAACTATCAATGATGATAAAATTAATATATTGAAAAATCAAGTTGTAATGCTACTGAATTAAAATTTCAAAAGAAAGACAGCAAAATTGATAAACTATAGGCAACATGAATTACCGTAATTGTAATATGAGCACTTGTATATAATCAAAAATGGCAAGTGAAGATTCCGATGCCCCAGAAAATAAAAATACAGGTATTATGCACTTAACATCCATCCATACCTCACACTGTTTCACAAATCGCAACTTCATCTGTCTATAAATAGCTGAAGCACTCGTACAGCACATTAATTCACAAAACGTTCAAATCCATTGTGAACGTTAATTTGGAAAGATTGACAAAGATTTATATCACAGCAATGGTACCTCTACTCAGAGGTTCCTCTAATCTGTATTGTCCTGGAATATAAGCTTGACGTAGCCGGGATTGTTACTAAGGGGCGTGGCACAAAATGGGCACACACAATGGAATCCTTGGCAACCATGAGGAACAGCTACTTCTGACCAGTACCTGGAAACAGTAATATAGGATATTTAAATCTAATTCCTTATATATCCTTTACATAAGATATGGCAAGTTTCAAAGACATTACAATATTTGAATAGATGTTTTTAAATTTTAGGTATAAAGATAGCTGAATAGTACTAATGCTTCAATGAAAATATTAGTTTCCTTCAATTACAATTCATAGACTGGCCAGATGGATGGACAGGTAACAATGTCCACATACTTTCATGAAAGATGGGCTCAATCAAGTCAGTTTTTGTATCACAATCCTTTGAAAGTTGGAAAATTACGCGCATAGGCATTGATTCAGGGCACAAAAATAACTTTAGTTCAATAAAATGATGAATGAATCTAAAAACAAGAGGCCCAAGGGGGCCACATCGCTCACCTGAGGAGACTGTATGTATGTTTTCAATCAAAGTCAAGACCTGAAGGAAATCGCTTTTAGTGAAGCTTTGAGAAGGACAAGGTGTACAAGTTACTTCCTGTAAAGTTCAGTGACATTCTGTGCAGTAGTTTAAGAGGATAAGTCAAAAATGTGTCATTCAAATAGAGCCTATAGAGGACATCTTGGATTTCCAATCGGCTCGAAAAACACAAACTAAGTAGAGGGCAATTAGTACTTGCGTCCTGTGAAGTTTCAAGAAATTCTGTGAAGCAGTTTTAGAGGAGAAGTTGAAAATGTGTCAGTCAATCAGAGCCTGTGGCGGCCATCTTGAATTTCCGATAGGCTCCAAAAACGCAAACTTGATAGAGGGTATGAGTACTTGCATCCTGTGAAGTTTCATGAAATTCTGCGCAGCAGTTTCAGAGGAGAAGTCGAAAATTTGTCAGCCAATCAGAGCCTGTGGCGGCCATCTTGGATTTCTGATCAGCTCGAAAAACACAAACTTGGTAGAGAGCAATCAGTACTTGCTTCCTGTGAAGGTTTGTGAAATTCTATGCAGCCGTTTGAGAGGAGAAGTCGAAAATGTGTCAGTCAATCAGAGTCTGTGGCAGCCATCTTGGATTTCCGATTGGCTCGAAAAACACAAACTTAGTAGAGGGCATTGAGTACTTGCTTCCTGTGAAGTTGCATGATATTCTGTGCAGTGGTTATAGAAGAGAAGTTGAAAATGTGTCAGCCAATCAGAGCCTGTGGCAGCCATCTTGGATTTCCGATTGGCTTGAAAAACACAATTTGGTAGAGGGCATTGAGTAGTTGCTTCCCGTGAAGTTTCATGAAATTCTGTGCAGCGGTTTCAGAGGAGAAGTCAAAAATGTGTCAGCCAATCAGAGCCTGTGGCGGCCATCTTGGATTTCCGATTGGCTCAAAAAACACAAACTTGGTAGAGGGCATTGAGTACTTGCTTCCTGTGAAGTTTCATGAAATTCTGTGATGCAGTTTCAGAAGAGAAGTCAAAAATGTGTCAGCCAATCAGAGCCTGTGGCGGCCATCTTGGATTTTCGATCGGCTTAAAAAACAAAAATTTGATAGAGGGCATTGAGTACTTGCTTCCTGTGAAATTTCGTGAAATTCTGTGCAGCAGTTGCCGAAAAGATATCGAAAATGTTAAAAGTTTACGTCGGACGGACGGACGATGGACGGACAACGCGCTATGACAATAGCTCACTTGAGCTTCGCTCAGGTGAGCTAAAAACAACATTACTTGTAGGGGACCATGATTTCTTCTTTCCTACCAAGTTTAACGAAAATCTGTTCAGTGGTTCTGGAGAAGAAGTTGAATATGTATGAAAATCATCCCCCCTTCTTCTTGAGTAATCTAAGTAACCCGAGAGAGATAGTTATACAGAAGCTAAAGCAAAATAACAGACCCCCTCCCCATCCTTTCACTGTGTTATTGATAACATTGATCTGTTCTTACATTAATATTTTGAGCTGCTCTCAATATTGTAATTTCATAGTTGTATATCTAAGTCTTCACAAGATAAATTTGAAAATACTTATTCATCTTTTTAAAATAATTTAGCTTCCTTTTCCATACCTATTTAATAATTCAAAATATATAACATTCAAATGAATCGATAATCCAAAAATTTAAACCTCAAAAACATAAATCTATATTAAAGAAAGACAACTCTTGCATACATGAACATGTACCAACTTATACGAAACTAAAGTTACCAGGGTACCAGAACTTGAACTTACAAGCCTTGGGTCCATGTTCACAGTAAACATATCTATTCATGATTGAAAAAATACTCATAAAAATCTGTTCAGCAGTTCTGGAGAAGAAGTTGAATATGTATGAAAATCACCCCCCCCCCCTTTCCTTTTCACATAAGAAAATAATTCATAAAAAATCAAAAAATTAAAATTTCAGTATGAAATACATATCAAAGCATTAAGTAACTTAAATGTGATGAATTTGTAGTAAATGAATGTGTAAAACCATACACATATTGAGTTATTTAAAGAAATAGTGCAAAAATGTGCATTTCCGACAGAGTCCGAAAAGACGTCAAAAACGCGTCAAAAATTTGACTTCCGAGTGGAACCAAAAACAACAACACTTCTTAAGACATCTCTCTAGATCATTCTGATGCTTTCAGTTTGTCGATACGTGCTTTCGTTCTGAAGAAGAAGTTTGTCAAAGGAGGGTACCCCCTGTGACCTACTTTTGCCTCTGGTGGCGCCACCTGTTGATGGATCTGGACGAAAAACAACATCACTTGTAGGGGACCATGAGTACTTCATTCCTACCAAGTTTCATGAAAATCTTTTCAGTGGTTCTGGAGAAGAAGTTGAATATGTATGAAAATCACCCCCCCCCCCTTCCTTTTCACATAAGAAAAAAATTAATAAAAAATCAAAAAATCTAAATTTTAGAATAAAATACTTATCAAAGCATTTAGTAACTTAAATATGATAAATATGCAGTAAATGAATGTGTAAAATCATACACTTATTGAGTTATTTAAAGAAATAGTGCAAAAATGTGCATTTCTGACGAAGTCCGAAAAGACGTCAAAAACGCGTCAAAAATTTGACTTCCGAGTGGAACCAAAAATAACAACACTTCTTAAGACATCTCTCTAGTTCATCCTGATGCTTTCGGTTTGTCGATACGTGCCTCCGTTCTGAAGAAGAAGTTTGTCAAAGGAGGGTACCCCCTGTGACCTACTTTTGCCTCTGGTGGCGCCACCTGTTGATGGATCGGGACGAAAAACAACAACACTTGTAGGGGACCATGAGTACTTCATTCCTACCAAGTTTCATGAAAATCTTTTCAGTGGTTCTGGAGAAGAAGTCGAAAATGTTGAAAAGTTTACGACGGACGACGACGGACGACGGACGCCACGCTATGACAATAGCTCACTTTGAGCCTATGGCTCAGGTGAGCTAAAAAAAAAAGAAGGTTCCAACCTGACAGTGTTTTCTGATGCTACATGTCCACATGGATTAAAGCAATGAGTGGGTGGATCAGAATCTACATACACGGACAGTTCACAGCCCATCTTTAACTTTACAAACGGACCATCCTGCAAAACCATAAATACATATAAATCATGTGAAATGCAATCCTGCTATTAAAATCTCTTATTATTCAGGGTTTCACTAACTTAAAATGAATGAAATAAATATTTGGAATATTGTTCAACACGTACAGTAAGACATAACGGACAGGTCCTAGAGTCGCTATTGTTCTGTTTCTGTCCCCATTGATGCTGTCCATGTACATGGCCACACTGTAGATAGACGTAAGGCTGTCTGTCCGGCAATCCCAGGGTTCCCTTACTGGACAGCTGTAACGTGTTCAGACCAACCGGACACTGGGGTCGTCCAGCATTTATTGTCTCTACTAAATTCTCAAACTGCTGAGGACTCTATAAGGAAAAGAAATGTAACTGTGGAACAGACAAATAATCTCTAACAGATGAGAAAGATTGTGAATTAGAGATGGAAATCATCTGATTCTTTGACAATAAACTAATACTCTAAATTTGAAAGAGATACATGTATATACAAAATATACTTTTATAGTTAGAACTTCGTAGATGCGCTTGTATACTTACAGGGGAAGCTATCAATCCATGAGCAGATCGCCATAGTAACGTAGCACCACATAAATCTATCAACGTTCCATCATGTAAGATGTTGTTTTCGTCTTTTATCTGTTAATAGAACAATATACAGTTAAAGTATACCAATGAGGGAGTTAGCACGATTCTGGTTCCCCGAGACCAGACCTATTTCCCGAGGCGAAGCCAAGGGAAATAGGTCTGGTAAAGGGGAACCTGAATTGTGGTAACTCCCTCAATGGTATACTTTAACTGTTTTATCATACTGAAACAAACATTATACTTAAACAAACATATCTCTTAGGTTCACATGGTTCAAATGGATATTCTTATGATTCAGCCTTGCCTTCTCGATTGAATGACTGAGTAACGGAAAATATTAATTTTTGATAATAAGATAAACAGAAACGTCATTTATCATACTCATACATGTTTAATTTTTTTATTGTTTCATTTTATTGCGGATTAATTTATGTGCTAAGCAGATAGGAGGCGGATTACTCTGATTTTGCTCACGTATTAAATTAATAGTGTCATCCGATCAACCTTCAATGGCGCTGATTGGCTGATACTGACACACCCCCAAAGAAGCTCCGCCCCATTTTGAAACTAACTCCCAAGGGAAATAGTCTTCTCAACTAACGCACCCCTTTGCAGGGAAATAGTCTTATCAGGCGATTTTCAGGGATTTAGTTAAATTTAATGAGTATCTTTTTATATAGGAAAAAATCAGTAGAGGTATAATAATAAATTCTATGATGGTAAAATTCTGATTACAAACAAACACAGAAACTCAAATACACAAATTTCCGACCCTATAACAATATCAAGTGCAAAGTAAAAACAATGCTAAGTAAAAACAATGCTAAGTGCATTGCAAATGTTGACATGAAAATAAGATGTCAAAATACCAAAACAACATGATTAGATACATGTCACTTGATATTGGCACTTATGCATTATATAAGACATCAAAAAGGAACTACAGTGCTGTGTTTATATTGAACATTTTTAGTCCTGTATAAGTACACGTTACACAATTATCCATTCGGACCTCCGACTAATTTCCAAATTTTCTCCATTCATGTATGGGTTGCATACTGTAATATGAAACACATGTACATGCATATGCCTACCTGGTATTTCTCTCATACCCACGTATGTTTTACAGAGAAGGCCCATGAGATACAGCTATGTAAGCGACATCTGTATCACATATCACGTGACAGCTGTATCACATATAACGTGACGCTATTGTTTCCATTGTTTACGTTCTTCTGACGTCTTGATTTCAGCCCGCAAAACATACAAGCTAGCAGCGACGTCGCAATAAAACATCGATTTTAAGATCGTTTTTCATTGTACTCTTGCGTCATTTTTAGAAAAGCCCAATATTCGTAGTTTATTCTTATAGAATAAACCATTTTAGGGGGGGGGGGGGGGGGGGGCGCTGAATTCGATTGTCGCAAAATTTGTGCGATAAAATTAACTTGTAATTTTTCAGGTTTCATCCCTTTTCTTAAGTTTTGATTTTGGCCATGGTACTCTATGAAAGATTCATCGTTTCCACCCTTGGAGTCTCGAAATTTTGCAAAACCCTCGGCAAGCCTCGGGTTTTACATGATTTTGAGACCCCTCGGGTGGAACCGATGTATCTTTCATAGAATAGCATGAAAGAGTCTTATAGTAATTTCATGATTATAAACCCTTTTAACTCCACTCACCTGATTACTTTTGAGAGGGGCAGACCTTGACTCCCTGAGAGGGTATATAGCCCCGCCTACTGACACCTCCCTCCATGTGCTGGGTTTGGATGCAGTATTAAATCCTCCCCTGGGCTGCATGATGAACACCCCATTAGTTGTCAGTCCGTCTATCTCCTCTCCCATGTACCATTTTACAGCCTTCTCCTGATTATATTTTATATTCGCCAATCAGTCGTTACAAGTGACAATAAAGGAAAATTGTAGAGGACAAAGCATCCTCTCACCACTTATCATTATATGTATAAGTACCGTACCATATACATGTATTATGTTCTAATTCCTAAGCTCTTCTATGCAGGCGGTTATTGGGCATCATTTTGTTAACTTCAAAGAATTTCAAAAAGCTTAAACTCCTCCCTTTGAATGCATGATGAGTTAAAATGATAGGGAAACTTATCTCTTAACTGTGATGTAAATGTGATTTCTTCTGAGATTTAGGTACTTACTCCTAGGAATATATTCCTCCCTGAGTCAAACCCTGCAGCATAGATCCTGGCAGTGTACGGTGGATCTCGTTCTATCAGGATACGACAGGCAAACCGTGATATTGTACTCTGTGTAATACTGTCGTTTGGTGTACGCTGATCGCCAGGAATGGTATCCATCACAATAAAGTCTATAGGTGACTCTGAAGATCTGCCGATCTGTAATACACAAAGTTTATTCTTTTTATACAAAAGCAAGTAGTCTTTCTTTTAACATGTGTTTCATATGAATATATGCACAACCAATATAATTCCCTATAATGGAACTATTGAAAGGAATGTTCTCAGTTCATATACAAATGCTTGTGATGTCACAATGCATAAGCCCTCCAGAGACATGCCTCGATGTCTTTTCTAACCTGCAAACTGTACCTGCGGTGACCCAAGTTTTAATGTCACCTTACAAGGAAAAAGACAATTTCATAAAACAAGAAAGAAACAGACAATTTTGGTGCATATACATATATATAGAGTAAATGTCATAATATGTGTTTTGTTACAGGTACACGACAGCAAGTGCATTTATTGCATGAAATGCGCTAACGTGCATTACATGAATGATAAATGTACTTGCTGTGTGTTGAATACACATAACAAAACACAAATTTAGACACTTATTCTAGAAATGTGAATCACCAACAAAAATTATGAAAATGCAAAAAAAAACTGTTTACTTGAGAAATGATGTTCAAACATTGTTTACCCTGGATGAAGACACTTGTTTACCTTGCTGGAGACATTTGAACACTCTTCCACCTGAATGATGATGCTCAAACACTAGTTCACCTGAATGAAGACATTAGAACACTTGTTTACCTGGAAAATTATGTTCAATCATTGTTTACCTGAAACATGTCTGTATTTTCATCCTGTTTGTACTCTACAATAACAGCCTGGTTACGGGAAAGTGTGTATGTCACTGAATGTTGCTGAGAATCTGTAACAGCCTACAAAATACACAAAATATTGAATAGTATAACAAGAGAGGGTTTATAAGCATGTGTGACTCAGTAAGTCATCGCCTACAAACACAACAGACAAAATATGATAAGAGGAAAATACTTGTGTCAATAAGTGATGTTGACAGTTGAAAATCAGTAATGACAACTACCAAGTTACATGTACCCAACATTGAGCAGCAGAACACATTGTGTTGGAATATCGATATCATTATGATGTGTATTGCTGGCTTCCCGTAGCAAACATACAACTCTAAAATTACTCCAGGGACGGGTGGATGTTCTAGAATGCCAGAGGCAAATGGAGGAGTGCCATGGCTATTATAAAGGCTGAAGTGCAACTGAGCTAAAACAAGTAAAAGAAGTATATATGTATATTATACAGTTAAAGTATACCATTGAGGGAGTTAGCACGATTCTGGTTCCCCGAGACCAGACCTATTTCCCGAGGCGAAGCCGAGGGAAATAGGTCTGGTCGAGGGAAACCAGAATCGTGCTAACTCCCTCAATGGTATACTTTAACTGTTTTATTATACCGAAACAAACAAACATATCTCTTAGTTGTACCGAAACAAACATTATACTGAAACAAACATATCTCTTAGGTTCACATCGTTCCAGTGGAAATTCTAATGATTTTGCCTTGCCTTCTCGACTGAATGAATATTAATTTTTGATGATAAGATAAACAGAAACATCATTTATCATACTCATACATGTTTAATTTTTGATTGTTTTATTTCATTGCGGATTAATTCATGTGCTAAGCGGATAGGAGGCGGATTACTCTGCTCGCGTACCAATAGCGTCATACGATCATCCGATCAACCTTCAACGGCGCTGATTGGTTGATACTGACACACCCCCAAAGAAGCTCCGCCCCATTTTGAGACTAACTCCCTAGGGAAATAGTCTTTTCAACTAACGCACCCCTTTGCAGGGAAATAGTCTTATAAGGCGATTTTCAGGGATTTAGTTAAATTTAATGAGTCTCTTTTTATATAAGAAAAAATCAGTAGAGGTATAATAACATAGCTTATGCTTGGTCTGATTCAAAGCCTTGAAGTCAAGAGCAGATGAAAAAGAGATGAGATAGATATATTTCTTTGCTTATTGAAAAGAGGAGATAAATGGGACTTGTTTAAAGGCACTTTTCCTCTTTGATGATCTCTTATGTGATGTGTAACATATATTATATCTATGATGACCATATTTGATAGGTTTGTACATGAGTGTTACATGCAACATATCGATGATCTGGTACATGTATATGCACACCTTATTTAAGGGAAAATATATATTTCGAATATACATGAAGTTTCATAATAAATAGTGAAGAGTTCTATACTAAAGCTACATGTATATACATGTATCTTGACAATGAATTTTACAAAAAGATACGTTATTTTCTCACATATTTATATCATGAGCCTAGAGTGAGCAGAGTGAGCAATCCTTATTATTTTATACAAAATTCATAAAAGTACACATGTAATGTTTCACTTGTAAATGAGTGAGAAGAATAATAAAAGAATTCAATTGTGACTGAGACATGGGAATCTTTTCTCTACGCACAAGTCTCCCAACACATATAACATGTACTTGGTAAGCTTTGTTAGGAATTGCAAACTTTTTTTCTCTCTCTCTGATGAGATTCTTCTCTCTCAGTCACAATTTTGTAACAGATTCCTATATTCTGCAATCCTCTTAACGTCATACTGCAGTAAACAAAGTTCACTTGAAGTGTAATAATATCTCAAGTTTATACATAATATTAAAGTATATTTGAAATATACATGTAGAGCAAAAAGAAATAAAGAAATCCCTTTACAATCTTACTCACATGTCCAGATCTCTATCAATGTAATGTTAAACAAGACTTATGCTTAGTAGTGACCAGAAGTCTCTGTTTGAGCTGAATTGTTCATTTCACTTTTCAGTTTTCTATATTTGTAAATAAAGCATTAATTTAAAACTTTACTTTTCTATGATTTTTTCATTGCTTTTACCTAATTCGGGAAATCTAAAAGATATGAAAAGTGCTTTGTGAGATGTATGTATTTTTTTAAAAATATTTTGTACAAAATGTACATGTATCCTAAAATGGGAACAAAATAAAAGACCCTGAATCAGCAGATAAAATACAACTTTTAAATTTCCTGAGCCCAATTGTAAAACCTTGGTACATATACCAATCAAGGAAGGAAATCTGACTTCCATGACGTGGAAATATATACAGTATATACTGTTTAACAAGAGGTCCAAATGAGCTTATACAGTCACCCCTAGGAAAAAACATGTTTTTAACGGCTAGTTCAGTGCTTAAATATAATCCAAAATATGACTCTTGTCTGAACCGGCCTAAGGTACATCCTTAATAGAATAAGCTCTAACAGTTTTGTAAAATGAGCTGAGGTAAAATGTATATATTAATTCATAAGTGTACTTACTTTGGCAGATTGTGGATTTTTGACTATATGTTTCCTAAATGGCTTGACACCATTTCCTGCCGGCCTCTTACTGAGGAGAAACTTACTCCTCCTTCTTCCCTTCTCTCCCGTTGGCAAATGACCATTATATCTGTGTAAAGATGTGATACCAGTTAAACTCACTGTGGTGCCATGTAAGAATATGAGAACAATACTAATCACAATACTGTAGATATTTAGGTCTTTTTATTTCTGTATATGTCATTTTCCTCTAAGATTTTAACAAGATACTATCTGCAATGAACTGTTCGACATATAAAAATTAGATTTTTACAAATCATAGGCCAAATCTTCTTTGTTGCAGGATTACCTGGCATATTTATTATCATCTTTTCAATTGTTCTTGCTGCTTGCTAGAAATATACATGTAGAAAGAAAGTTTTTAAAGGGATGACTTTGTCCATGGGATTACTAAAAGTTATTGCTACACAACATAAAACTTTTCTCTCATAGACCCCTTTCACTTTCATATACTCTACAATACAAGATGAATGCGGGAGTGTAACCGATACCAAGAAAACGTGTCAACTTTCTCCAACATCAGTTTTTTTTATACAGCCTTACTTTTAAGATAGAACTGAAAACAATCTTTGATGAATATGGTGCCAAGCTAGGGAACTTTCTTAAAAGCTACGGTAACAAATATAATAATAAACCTGTGATTTCCTACACCTTCCCTTAAAGACTAGTGTGATTTATTCAGCAGTTTAATACATCAAAAACCTCTTTCCATACAAGCTTCCCAGATGATACTTGATATACATGTATAAGTACTGTATTTGTCTACATACCCTAAGACAAGAAGCTCTCCATATTTTATGGGTCCATGTCTGTGTTTGTTCTGTGGACTACTGTTCAGTTGTGGTATGACAGGCAGAGATCTGTGGTCCCCACCAGATGGCAGCTGTGAGGGTACCGCCACTTTGTCTACCATCACCAGAAATACCCTGTAAAAGTTACCGTTATAATGAAAGTAGGTTCATATCGGTATCATGGTATGACAGGTAGAGATCTGTGGTCCCCACCAGATGGCAGCTGTGAGGGTACCGCCACTTTGTCTACCATCACCAGAAATACCCTGTAAAAGTTACCGTTATAATGAAAGTAGGTTCATATCGGTATCATGGTATGACAGGTAGAGATCAATGGTCACCACCAGATGGCAGCTGTGAGGGTATCGCCACTTTATCTACCATCACCAGAAATACCCTGTTAAAGTTACCATTAAAATGAAAGTAGATCATTATGAAAAATTGGTATTTACAAATGCACCGTACTAGTACTACTACTAGTAACTACTAGTTGTGTTTTACTTTTAAAGTGCATAGTTAAATTGTTAATACAATCAACAAAAATATGTGTTCAATCTATATTTTTCTTCATTTATCAGTAAATGAACATTAGAATAAATGCATTACCTGTACAATACAAGTAACTTTCTATATATTGTAGTATTGTATTATTATTGCACAATTTCATGATACAATATCAAATAAACATGAACAATCTGTGTATCTTATCTTTCAGTTAAACACTACGCACATTTTCAATGAGAAATACCTATGAAAGATTATAAGTCTCTTTCATGGTCTGCTATGAAAGATACATAGGTTCCACCCAAAGGGTATCAAAGTCATGTAAAACACAAGGCTTGCCAAGGGTTTGCAAGATTTTGAGACCCCAAGGGTGGAACCTACGTATCTTTTATAGCAGACCATGAAATAGTATTTTCTCTCATTTCTCATTCATGTTCAATAAGGCCAAAGCCAAAATTGAAAGATAAAGAGACGAAATTTGAAAAATATCAACAAAAAAATTTGCGCCCCAAAACTTTTTTTTTTAAGATAAACCACAAATATTAGGCAATAAAAAATTTTGAGCAAGAACATACAGAAAAAGAATCTTAAAATCAATGTTTTAGTGTCCCGTTTCTGCTAGATTCTTCTTTTTTTTTTCTTTTTTGCGAGGTTGCAGTCATGACGTCACAATTGCGTTAACTTTTGATTTAAAAGAAGAAGAAGAGAAATTAATCAAACAATAGCCCTACTTATTCAAATAGAGTCCGCATTGTGTACAAGGTAAACAATAACATAAGCTTGTGATAGGAAAGAGACATATCACGTAAAAAGAAAAATTTGCCAAAAATCCAGATAGACAGAACTGATAAACTTAAATTTTCTTCAAAATTGTAGGCTGAAAAAAAAAAACCAGAAGTCTCTGATGAGGCTGAAGCTCTACTGGCTGTATAGTTAAATTCACTAAATTGACATCCATTTTCCAACCCTGGGGGACAGGGGCTCACACAAAATATC
The DNA here is from genome assembly GCA_028142955.1 of Pinctada fucata. Lineage (NCBI taxonomy): Eukaryota > Metazoa > Mollusca > Bivalvia > Pterioida > Pteriidae > Pinctada > Pinctada fucata. Next base: position 57,004,858 of record AP027107.1, read on the forward strand.
AGATGCACATCTATTCCACAGACATATAATAATGCAAAAAGAATTAACTCTCAAATGAATTATACTTTCTGAAATCTGAAGTTCACAAGATTACAAAGACTCATATAGGAGAAAATGACCACACCCATTTTCAAAGACAGGTCAGTCTTAAACAGCATCTCAGGCATGCAATAAAACCACAGACTCATGGAATTGGAAAAAGAAATATCTCTCTGCAGTATCATTTATAGTTTCTAAGAAATGGTGTTCACTAGATTACATGGAGTTTTATAGGAGAAAATGACCACACCCATTTCCAAGACTCTGGAAGTCAGAGGCTGAAACAAAATAGCAGGCACACACATAGACAAGAGACTGATTATAATGCAAAAAGAATCATCTCTCTATCAATTATACATTCTGATAATTGATGTTCACAAGGTAACATAGACTTATATATGGAAGAAAATGACCACACCCATTTCCAAGACCCTGGGGTTCAGAGGCTCAAACAAAATATCAGGTGCACAACTAGACAAGAGACTGATGATGTTGAGAAAAGAATTATTTCTCTATCAATTATACTTTCTGAGAATTGGTGTTCACTAGATTACATACATTGTACTTATACAGGAGAAAATGACCACACCCATTTTTGAAGACCCTGGGGTCAGAGGCTAAAACAAAATTATCAGGTGCACAACTGGACCAGAGACTGATTATATTGCAAAAAGAATTATTTCTCTATCAATTATACTTTCTGAGAATTGGTGTTCACTAGATTACATAGACTTATAATTTATATAAGAGAAAATGACCACACCCATTTTCCAAGCCCCTGGGGGTCAGAGGCTCAAACAAAATATCAGGGACACAACTGGACCAGAGACTGATTATATTGCAAAAAGAATTATTTCTCTATCAATTATACTTTCTGAGAATTGGTGTTCACTAGATTACATAGACTTATACAGGAGAAAATGACCACACCCATTTTCCAAGACCCTTGGGGTAAGAGGCTCAAACAAAATATCAGGTGCACAACTAGACCATGGACCAAACTAAACGCAAAAAGAATTAGCTTTCTATCATTTATGGTTTCAGAGGAGTTGCGATCACAAAAAATTGTTAACAGACAGACAAACAGACAGACGGACCGATGCCGGACAACATGGTATCGCATAAGCATGACTGGTCTTTGACCAGTAGAGCTAAAAAACAAGATCCACCCGTGTATGTAACGATTATCTAGATGCACATGCAATATCATCAAACAACTGGGATTTTCAGCACTGAAATTACTTTAAAGCGGAGGTGAAATTACATTCCTCAACTTTTCCTATACTAGTATAAACATGATAAATAGACAAAACGTGATTTGGAGTTATTATACATTTAACCGATACAGAAATCAAAATGACAGTGAATAACATATGGTACTGTGACATAACTACTGGTGTCAAAGCAGTAACCAAACAATTTTGAAGGTTTATTCATGATAACTTCATTGTTTTGTTAAATTGAGACATGAAACTTGAAACAAATAATGGTTGGCTTATGCCTCAAATATTTATTGAAAAATTATCTAAAAATGTTGGACTTTCAAGATCTTTTATGTTGATCTTTTAACCACCACATTTCCTCAATTTTGCATCTTTGCTAAAGCAGTAACCAAACATTCGAGCATTCGGGTGTGTTTTATTGATCGATTTTCAATTCTATGTTGATAAATCTGAAGTAATGTCTTTTCAACAGACCGAATAGTAGAAAATTCCCATAAATATAGTTCTTACTGGAAGGTTTAGGAGGCTACCCTTTCCCAACCGTAATATCTAATCTTAAATTATCACAGCTAAATAAATGACCAAAAAACTATTAATTAAATCACCCTATTATAAAAATATTTGAAACTATTGTTGATTTCTACAGTCTTCATGAAAACTTTTTACACCCACTATAGCCATTCGGGCTAGTTGCGTGCCAAAATCTACTAGCCAACCAAAATTTTCACTAGCCAATGAAGAAATATCAAAACGCTATAAAGACCCATCATTTTCTATAGATACAGGTATGTCCATTAAGTAGGCCAAAATTCATGCATAAAGTATACATAATTGATAAAAATCGAACGAAGTTAAACCACCAGTGACCTGATCCTTTAAAGCAGATGTCAGAGGTTGTGCTCAATGTTACAAATTTACAATGAATTCTTGGTACATACACTTTTTACATACGGAAATGTACCGAGAAAGAAAAATATAAGAACTTGTTTGTTATCATTCATACATGCTAAAAAGATGACCGTTTATAAAATTGGTGGTACATGTACTATCTATAAACTTTTTGTTAGCATCTATTTCAATGTTCAGTCGAGATTTTATTGTTCTATTACAGATTAGTCGTTACCGTAAAATAACCTGTCACGCTGAGCAGAAAACAACGCACAGTTTGGTTATGGAAATATTTATCATGTACCTTGTGACAATTTTTAAATGAAGAGATTTTAAATAAATACTTCATACAAATGTACTTAACCATGAGTGATACATGACGGATATTTTTTTACGGAAAATACGCGGCGATTCTACTCTTAGTTTGAGGCGAGAAATCGCCGGCTGCCGAATCTCAACGAGAACCTTGCATTTCAGTAATAGTCACTAGCCAGTCGGGCTAGTTCAGTAACAAATGTTGGTAGCCCGAGGAAATATTTCGTAGCCAGGGCGGTCTGGCTAGTGAGTTTTCACGAAGACTGTTTCTAGTGAAACTTTATAAGATTCCTTAATTTTATCCTACTTTGTTAATTCAAATAACCCCTACACCGTAATCATTCGGTTACTGCTTCAGTTCGGTTACTGCTTTGACACCAGTATATCGTTGCAACCTGAGCTCAGAGAAAGTTTTCAAAATGACAGCAGCTGATCTAGAAGTGCTGCCTGAACATCTGAATAGTATTGGGACGAATTGTCTTTAATCATCATACTGAGCTAATCAATATTGTAAGACATTGGATGTAGATCTATTAAATACTACTCTTCTCACTTATTATCAACAATTCTATCAAACTGTAGATTTCATTTGTTGTGTATAACAGGGAAAAGGAACATGCTTTCAGGCTCAGCCTTTGTGTCTCGTTTGTTGACAATATTTCACGAAAACCGGAAATGAAAAGTAACTCCTGTAGGTGGCGCTTTAAATTTGTTTACTTCCGGGAAGAATTATAATAAACACGAAATTTTTGTCTTCATTGAAAATGGATAATTCTTGGAATCTTAGCAACACTGATTTACTTCAGCAGATTGGGACCCTTATGTGGGCCAATCAAGAGGGTAGTAACGCCCCTGATCTTGTAAAGAACCTCGCAATGGCGAAGATTGCAAATGAACTTTATTGCCGAATGACAGGCGAAAGGGAGGTGGAAACATTGCGAAATCAGGCTATATTAGCAATAGCAAAATATGTGAAGGAAAATCCCAAGGCATCAAAAGAAGAGTTGGCAAAGGAAATCGGGAAACAAATTACACTGTTCTCACAACGTCTTCAAAAGATCTAGAAAAACACTCCATCAAAAACGTAGAGAGGGACCGCGTAGAGACACAGTGCATGACTGCAAAGTGAAACCTATTGTGTGTGCTTTAATATGTTTCTGGAAGTAATTAAAAAGCAATCTATGATAAACATCACATAATTTACATGTACATGTTTGTATTTACATGTATGTGCAATATGAAATATATTTTAGGGTAGTATAATAAGATGTGAAAAATGTACAATACATGTATATCAAAAATAGCACATTTTACTTTACATACAAATTCAATGTGTATTTTACCCGTATTTTACATTACTGACAATGTACGCATAAACTGTCATGTTTAAATGAGATATTGACTTTCAATACAATTTAAATCTATTTATACTTGTGATTTTGTAAAAGCTATAAAACATAAATAATTTTAAACTCACTTTTATGACAGTTTTATTTTATGAAACTGAAATAGGTATTCATAAAACATAGATTATTTATGTAAAGTTACCACTAGACAAAGGAGGGGATCTCCAACAACACTAGGTTGCAGCACCCACAGCAAAACTTTAAAACACCCAATGCAAAAACATAGAGCAGACATGCACAGAAAGACTCTGACGTGAAATGAAACGAACAAGAAACGACAACGCAAAACATACCTGTAGAAACATCAAACACAATGGACCACACATAAACCAATGAGACCAATGGGCAACCGGTGCCAAGTTTGGACGGCCATCTGCCATGCAATTAGCAGATGGTGTGTTATCCTGATTACGTGTCGGTGAGCACAGCCCTCCCACTTTTCTGATTACCCAGAGGTCTGGAAGAACGCACAATTGTGGTGTAAAATAACCTCCTCACTGTTAGGGCTGAGCGATTTTATCGCGGTACCGGTATATCGCGATACGAGGCTTCGCAATACGTACCATGGTATTTGTTTTCAAAAACCGGTTTTTGACGATATTATTTATCTTCATATTTTTATGTTGTTTCTTTGAAACTTACGGGCGAAAGCGATCAGTTCTGAAATTTTCTGACTAGCCACTTTTAAACATGACGAGGTGTCCCTTCTATGCTACGCAGCAAAATAGATTTCAAGAAATAGGTAAAATAACGTTTCTTTGACCTTTAAAAACGTTCAGCAACACACTGCACATTGGTATACTAATTTGCAAGAAAGACTTTATCATGTTAGCTTGATTCTTATATTTTGTTTATAGTGCATGTATATATTTAGTTATGATTGTTTAAATGTACAACATAGTGGTGTCATTTTAAGTTTCCTAGTGACTTTTTGCACTGTCTGTCTGCGAGTGTTCGCCGATGTCTCAGCAGAATTATCACAATGATAGCTTAAAATAACTGGATGAATATCATTTTTTCAACCGGATATTCATGCATGTACGTCTTATTGGTCAAATTTGTCTGCACGTAATTATATCATGATGAAGACATTTTCAGATTTTAAAATAAAATTTTGAAAGGAAAATTGAGGTAGGAAAAAAAAATAACCATAAGGACTCTTGGTGTTACCGTATAAAAATATTGCAATATATCGCAATATTTTTCCAAATATCGCAAAACACATTTGACCCGCGATACTCAGTCCTACTCACTGTAAGATGAACATACAGACAGATAGCATGACACAGGGGCCCAAGAAACACAAAGATGGATTTGTAAAAAACGGAAGGCATACAAAATACAGTCCGTGCTCTGTCGGCTGTAGCAAGCCCATGCATGTTATCACTTAAGGATTCCGACTGAAATTCAGGTGGTTGGGGCCACAGGGGTGAGGTATCATCGCTCGGTCACAAACCCTTTCCTCGATACAAACCCTTTCTTCTATATGTCTATATTGAGGAAATGTTGTGGTTAAAAGATCGACATGAAAGATGTTGAAAGTCCAACATTTTTAGATAATTTTTCAATAAATATTTGAGGCATAAGCCAACCATTATTTGTTTCAAGTTTCATGTCTCAATTTAACAAAACAACGAAGTTATCATGAATAAACCTTCAAAATCGTTTGGTTACTGCTTTGACAACTGTAGTTATGTCACAATACCATATGTTTTTCACTGTCATTTCGATTTGTGTATCGGTTACCGGTAAATGTATAATAACTCCAAAACACGTTTTGTCTATTTATACTAGTATAGGAAAAGTTGAGGAATATAGACACATAGAAGAAAGGGTTTGTATTGAGGAAAGGGTTTGTGACCAAGCGATGTGCCTCACCCCTGTGGTTGGGACCCTGTCTTCTCTAAAGAGGTTTGGACACTAGCAAATTAATGTGAAACACAATTTGAAACATATATTACATGTATTTCATTGATGACGTTGTAAGTACAGGCAGCCGATGTTTATCTATTAAAAAATAAAAACCAACCTTTTGTTGTTTTTATCATTCCTTCTTTCCCTGTATGTATGATAAAAAACAACAACAAAAGGCTGGTTTTTATTTTTTAATAGATAAACATCGGTTGCCTGTACTTACAACATGTAGGTAAAGGTCAGGGTCACTTTTTGGGGGGTTACTAATCAACAAAATGCAAGAAGACGCTGACTTTAGGGTCAATTGGTCAAAGATCAATGTGACTGTTCAATAGACCATTTTCCGATTTTGTTAGAAAGCACAAAATGTCCGAGTCAACATATTTTGGCATTGTTTTACATTATGACGTCGACTGTTAAATGATGCAATTCCATTGTGACGTAACATTGAAAAGGTGCGCAAAAATTGCCTATACCTCGGACATTTTTCCATTATGAATTTCGGCAAGTTGTCTATTAAAATGGAATTCAAATGATACATGTAACTCAACAATTACATGTATATGGATTGTGACGGTTTGGGTATCGTGTCCGCTTAACTCAGTCGGTAAGAGAGTCTGCCCTGTAAGCAGGATGTCTCGGGTTCGATTCCCAGACCGGCTACATTATCCATTCCGCCTGTGATAGGGGGAAAGGATAATGTAGCCGATCACAGTATTTAGTGCCGTGAGGGTGAACCTCGTGAGTTGCCTGTGGCTTAGGGCAACTGTGGGGAAGAACCAGGGATTTATTTGTCTTTCTTTGTGAGGTTACCGGTTAACAACTTTGGGAAACCTCAAAATTTAGCGGGGTGGACTGTGACGGTTTGGATATCGTGCCCGGTTAACTCAGTAGGCAAGAGCGTCTGCCCTGTAAGCAGAAGGTCTCGGTTCGATTCCTGAACCGGCCACATTTTCCATTCCGCCTGTCATAGGATACTGCATATATGGATACATAAATCAATGTTAGGTTCAAAGGTCAATGTCACTTTTCCTGTCAAGTGTGCAAGGGTCAAAGTGCTAATGCAAGGACAGATGTTTTTTCAAACATTTTCATAAGTTTACTTGCAAGTGTAAATGTAATATAATTTTCTCAAAATCATTGACTGTAACCTAGTTCTATAACGAATAACCTCGGTGCGTTAGCAGTATACCGGAGTCTTGTAAGCAGGACTAACTGTAACCCAGCCCCTCCCCCTTCTGAATATGCACATGAAGTTTGCTTGGGTTGGTGAAACAGTGTTGGGTACACAACGAATAGCAATGACAACAATTATGCATACATAATATAATTGTTCAAAGTACAAATTTAAGGGCCCCTAACACAGGAGCTCGATGCCAACAACCCTCAATGACACTCGCCCCTTCCCATCTCTCTCTACTCAACGTGCTTTTCGGAAATCATAGTGGCCCACTTGATTGATATGATCACTACACAATATAAATAAAATTTGCAAAAGAAGTCGTATTTGCTTTATCCTTTCTTGTCTTTAAACTTTCCAAAACTATGTAAAACTTCGAAATATTCCATCGCAAACCATCGTAAACAAGCCGTGAAAAATCAAATTCAAGGAATTGTGGTCCCCCGCTTTTGGGTGTTTGTCTTTAAAGAAATGCTTACAGACATCCCCCCATTCTTAAGTTTAAATAATATATCTCATATATTATCAACATTCTAAATATGAAAGATTAACTCCAAGAAAAGGTCAAAAGGTACAAACTTTTGTTTTGTTTCCAAGGGACAGGGCTTATAAAAAGGTATGCACATGTGAAATATTTAAGACCTATGATTTAAATTAAAATCAAAAACTTATGGTCGAGGTTGAAGTTTTTAAATGTGGGTCAACCTCCATGGACAAGGTCACAAGGTCAGGTTGTTGTTACCAACAGAAAGGTCTCATCACAAGGAATACACATGTGAAATGTGAAAGCCCTATCATTTTCCATTAAAAAGTTATGGACAAGGTTATAGTTTTTTGAAAAGTAGGTCGAACTCAAAGGTCAAGGTCACAAGGTAAAAAATTTTGGTATCCATGGAAAGGTCTTGTCACAAGGAATACACATGTGAAATATCAAAGCCCTATCACTTTCCATTCAAAAGTTATGGTCAAGGTTAAAGTTTTTAATAATTAGGTCAAAGTCCAAGGTCAAGGTCACAAGGTCAAAAATTTTGGTATCCATGGAAAGGTCTTGTCACAAGGAATACACATGTGAAATATCAAAGCCCTATCACTTTCCATTCAAAAGTTATGCTCAAGGTTATAGTTTTTTGAAAAGTAGGTCAAAGTCCAAGGTCAAGGTCACAAGGTCAAACATTTTAGTATCCATGGAAAGGTCTTGTCATAAGGAATACACATGTGAAATATCAAAGCCCTGTCACTTTCCATTCAAAAGTTATGGTCAAGGTTAAAGTTTTTAATAAGTAGGTCAAACTCCATGGTCAAGGTCACAAGGTCAAAAAATTTTGGTATCCATGGAAAGGTCTTGTCACAAGGAATACACATGTGAAATATCAAAGCCCTATCACTTTCCATTCAAAAGTTATGGTCAAGGTTAAAGTTTTTAATAATTAGGTCAAAGTCCAAGGTCAAGGTCACAAGGTCAAAAATTTTGGTATCCATGGAAAGGTCTTGTCACAAGGAATACACATGTGAAATATCAAAGCCCTATCACTTTCCATTCAAAAGTTATGGTCAAGGTTATAGTTTTTAATAAGTAGGTCAAAGTCCAAGGTCAAGGTCACAAGGTCAAAAATTTTGGTATCCATGGAAAGGTCTTGTCACAAGGAATACACATGTGAAATATCAAAGCCCTATCACTTACCATTCAAAAGTTATGCACAAGGTTAAAGTTTTTGTGACTGACGGACAGACGGACGGACAGACGGACGAACCGGTTTTAATGTCCCCGCGCTTTCGCGAAAGCGGGGGACAAAAAAAAAACCACGATGGAGACATCTTCTTTTTGTGCGTTACGTCATCAACGTGAATCGTGACGGAAATTTTTCATCTTTTCCCTCGTTCCGCTATGCTTCACTCGTGAAAAGATGAAATTTCTGTCACTCGCGTAAATTTTTATGTCTCACTCAGTACCTTCTTCATTTTTCTTCTTCTTCAAACAAAAAAAAAAAAAAAAAAAATAAATGAATTCAAATAACTTCCATGCCTTCTAACGAATTATTTTTCCGATGACGTCACTATAATGTCACACAATAAGATTCTCTTCTATCATTGGTCAGTTTACTGGTGTAAAGGTACCATCGGGTACCTACATCCCGTCATGGCGACATGCGATGCCGATTCGTATGTTCACACCGATCAATATCAAACATTTAAGCGGTTCTTGTTGGATTTGTAAACTCAACGTGAAGATAATGATTAGTTTAAGAAATGATAATACCCATATGATAATAAAAATCGATTTAGAACACCTTTTTTTCCACCGAAACAAAATGACGATGATAAAGGTACCGGGCATTCTTTAATGCAGGTACCACAAATTATTGCTCAAAGACTGGTGCCTACTTCTTCCCTTGTCATTTTCATAATTTCCATATACACTGTATATTTTACAATCAATTATAAAAATACATAATTTCCAGCATTTATACATACAGTGTCTTCACGTAATTACCGCCCTACTGTTGAGTATACAAATCCAACATAGGGAGCAACCATTTGATTTTTAGGGGGGGGGATGGCAGGAACACTTTGTAACAAAAATTTCCGGATCAAGATTTTCTAGAGAAAAAAAAATCGGACCGGCAATTTTTTTCCGATGAAATTGCCCTTGCCCTCCCCCAGGACCCTTCCACAAGCGTATAAACTTAGTACAAATACAGGTGAAACAAACTTTATTCAAAGGAACGAAATCAAATGCAGAAGTCATTAGCATATAGCCTGTCTGCGTTGAGTATCATTTAAGTGAAAATATCATAGGTTTCATATGCCATTCCAGAAATCAAAAACAAGTTTCTTAGCACCTGATCACGCTGAATGAAATAAAAGTAATAAACTTTAAGAGTAATTTCCAACATTGGAAAATGAAAAAAAAAAGATAATCCAAAAAAACATTTTCCGGCTCTTAAAATGGTTGAAACAAAATTCCGGTTGGCAAAAGTCTCCCCCCCCCCCCCCCAAGTCAATACTTTATACATTTTAACTGTTTATGAGTCCTTGGTAACATGTAGAGGTTGTTATGTTGTTACGACAGTCGCCGATGTCGCCGCTATCGTTGCTGAAGCTTAAAAGTCGCCGACTATCGATAATGGTTTTGAAAATCGATTGTCGCTATTGAAGTTTCTTAATTTGACGCGATTTCCGCCTTTGGGACCATATTGGCTTTAGAAAGAAAAAGGAATGCCTTCCTTCTCTTGACAGCAAACTTCAAGATTCTGTTAGTAAGAACAAGGACTTATATATAACATGTTTATGTCCTTGGTAAGAAGAAGGAATGTTCATCAATTAATTTATTTCCATGATTTTAGATAAAAATCAGATTCTTAAATCTCAAGCACTGAGTATTTTCACTCTGAAAAGATACAGAACATTGAACAGTTTTAAACAAGAAAAAAGTCCGATTATTCCGGGCCTGTTGTGATATATCGATTGTACTCTTCCGATAGTTTCCGATAATCGATAGTAAAATTTTTCCGATTTTACAACACTACCAGTAGTTACGTGTATATTTTGATTGTAATCAAACTAAAATACACTCTACCCAGTTTACTATTGGAGACAAAGGGGATTAATCTTGCAGTTGTGAGAGTTACTTCGCATTGAAATAATATTCGAATTTCCCGCGATTGGAGAAACTTACGCATGTGCAGACCAAGTCACGTGGAAACAACAGAGCACGTGATGATTTGTTTACCTCGAGCTCCACCTCCTGTTTTGTTCAGTTTGTGAAACCACCGACATCATGTATCTACACTTTATAAAGCTTCTTTGTGTTGTTTCGTTAGCTTACTCTCTACCCAAGGTTGAATTCCCTAAGCTGAAAGAAGGGGGGAAAATATGGGCGTTACTGGTGGCAGGATCCAATGGATGGGGAAACTACAGGCATCAGGTACTTCTCTACTTTCATTTTGTATATCCCGTTGAACTCGTTATTATTTTCTATTAAACTCAAAGTATATGTAACTACTTATCTTCCAATGCAGTTAAATTGTCAGGCCCAGACTCCTCAACTCCCCTGTATTGATCTTTAAAGGTTGATGATTGAATATGTTGTTGGCAGGTTGAAAAAAAAGGAGGGGGGTATATACGTTAATTGGTGTTAATAAAGTTTCATCCAGGCTTGGAGGGACACTGTCATTGAAAATTCCAATTTTGAAATTGATTGATCAATCAATGAATCTGTATTTATTTATGTGATTGTTCTGCTAAAGAAATTAGAATGGTACATGTATTAAAAGTGGGTGTTGGGTGTTATTAGCAATTGGAGATTTTAAATGTTCATTGAAGTAGATCTGTGTAAATATTCTAATATTAAGATAAGCAGGCTGTGTACTAATATGAAGACTTAATTCATAGCGTTCCTTGTACCAGTTACACAGTATTAAATTACCGTGATAAAATGCAAATGAATATACTTTATATGATCTACTCTTATTCAGCAACTCGCTTATCTTGTATAGATAAGATGTATAAAGTAAATAAAATGCAAATAAGGTAGGTCTTTGGATTTACCTATGGGAGTTTAAAGCTCTATCCATTATTGAAAAGGAGATTTAAAGTTGCTGAGAAATTGAATTCCCTTTCCCTGGGTCCTGAGACATTTAATTAAAAAAAGAGTAAACAGAGTCAACCCCCCCCCCCCCCCCAATTTTTATAGACAGCAGTAGACTTGGATTTATACAGACCAAGACCCGACATGACAACATTTGACGTAGCTTTTAACTCAATGTATATGTTACATCGAAACAGATCTATGATGTCGTAATGAAGAATAATACGTTGAAAGTTGTGATTTCTAAGTTGGAGTGTAAATGCAAGTCTAGCTAGCAATAATATGAAAATGGTTTATATTGAATAGCAGAGTTCCTGAAAAGTATTTGTACATGTGTTTTATCGATTTGCCAATAAAAAAAAGTTTGGTGCGATAGAAACTCTCTTTATATCTATTATTTGGACAAGTAAAAATACCCAAATGTCCGACAATTTCATGGAAGACAAGTTTTCAAGAACTGTATGCCTTAGCTGCCAGCAAATATACAGAGAAGAATTTAAGATTGGAGTTTTTGGCCAGTCTGATTGTCTGACATTATTACATATGACTGCAGTACTATTGCTAATTTTGAAAGCTGTAAATTTGATTGGTCAATATTTTGAGTGGTAAGTGATTAAGGCTAATGTTTTATATACATGTATCTCCCTTTTTTACAAGAAATTCTACATGTATTATATATGTTATACCAAAACTTTTGATCATGTGACCTAGAACTAAGTGTTTTTTGAAAAAATCAAAATTGATCGATCCTGTGATATCTTTCCTGATGGGATTGTTTACATATTTAAGCTACAGGTCAAAACACAGGTAGATTGTCTCAGTTTTTCATAAGCACTATGTATTGGAATAATAGACAACACTGTCTGTCTATTCCTAAATATCCACATCATCATACATGTAATGATGTATGATCATAGGAATCAAAATGTTTGACCGTTGATCTTTAGGGTACGCAACATCATTACACGCAGCAGCAAACTGGGGAGGTTAATATGAGTAAATCTTACTTTGTTGAATTCAACAGCTACATGTAGGGTTTAAAATTATATTTCATTCAATTTGAATTGGCTTTCAAATTCTGGGTAAGAAGTTTTGTTTGTATAGACGTCATATACATCATCATGAATTGAATGGTGCAATGTATAGATTATAGAACATCCTTGATGCTTGTAATCCTAAATGAACAATCAAATGTCAGCTACATGTACCTTAAGATTAAGCCAGGGCTTGAAAAAGTAATTTACATCTCTACAATCTCCAGTTTTGTTTAAAATTTGACAGGCAGATGCTTGCCACGCCTACCAAGTTGTAAGGAATCATGGTATACCTGAGGAGCAGATCGTTGTAATGATGGTAGACGATATAGCCAATAACAGCCAGTAAGTCACATGACACATTCTCTACTACATCATTGGTTGTTGTTTTATTTCCTTTTAATCATTACTTACAGCATGCCATCCAGGTTGCCAATCTGTGCACTCAAAAATGGAACACAATATTTGGAGATATTTTCTTTCTTTTTAACATAATGAGGTAACCATGACAACTGATTTGTTGATTTCAGTCAGATGTGTGTCATGCCTATCACATCATGAAGGATCATGGGATACCTGAGGAGAACATAGTAACCATGATGGTGGATGATATTGCTAATAACAAATTGCAGGTTTTTTTTTAAAGATATGACCCCCACCATCAATAGACGATTTTCATATTGCCTCAATTGAATTTTACACACACCAAGATCCGACATCACAACATTTGACATATTGACGTATCAGATGTATGACATCTCAAGAAGAAAAAAATATCAAAAGATGTGATGCTGGGTCATAGAATTTAATGTCTATACCGCAAGTATAGCAGTAATATGAAAATAGTCTATTACACTTGCACAATTTTTTCCACTTAATGATTCACTTCTCACCATCAGTCCTTCACAAGCTAGAATAGTCTAAGAATACATTTTGATTAGGGTTGTCAACGAGTACCCGGTTAACCGGTTAACCGTCGAACGAACCGAGTATCGGTTAGTAAAATTAGTACTCGGGTACTCGGTAAAAAAATAAAATATAAGCAAAATGTAGCCGACATTAAAATCCGCTCTGTTTGATTGTTTGTCTTGTTTGTATTGCGCGACGGAACACTGTTTTGACAAGTAATCAAAAATTACAGGTATGTCTTCAACTGCCCCGGGGTATTATAGATCGATTGTTTGCACGTGCCACTGAATAACCAGGGACGTGAGTATATAGTGTCCCTGCCATAACTGCATTGTTGTAAATAGAGGTTTTGTTATTTTAAGCCAAATTGGATTATAAAAATGCCGCCTCCAACGTCAAAGGCTTGGAATTACTTTAAAAGGACGGCGGACAGTAAAACTGTGAAAGTTCAAAATGTGTTCCATTTTCCTGCTTGTTTGCGAACTTTTGCTGAGACGCTTCTATAAATAACTGAATTTATCATTGCACTGTTTGTACTTCAAATGAATTGCACTTTCTAAATTAAATTTCATTTGCACCTTTGGATATGGTTTCCGTTTGTCAGAGTGAAGGCACGTACGTAACTTACTTGAGATTTGATGTAGGGGGCCTTGTGTCAGACATGCTGCTTTTAGCCACGGTTTTCATTAAGACGTTTACCAAAATTAATTTAAAGCCGCACGAATTCATACGAAAACCATGGGTAAAATTTCATGCCTGGCGTCGGGCCCCATGCATTGTACATAAGTGTGGAAAAACTTCTATTGATACGAGTAACCGGGTACTCGATCGGAAGAAGTACCGATTAACCGGTTAGTGAAAAACGTCCGATTTGACAACCCTAATTTTGATGCATTCTCCTTGTTCTCAAGTAATTCATCTGACACAAAGATATATAAGGGAATATATTTTGAACACTGTACACAATACATGTAGTTGACACAATTTTTGCTACAGAATTACCATACCATCTACAAATCTTAATTGGCCATTATGGTTATAGATAGTGGATTAACTTTAAAGGTCCAAGGTGAAAGGTCAAGGTTACAGTGGTTCTTGAATCTTGTTGTACCCTGCTTTGTCAAAAGCAAGAGAACATTAAAACTCATTCTCTCCTGCCAGTCACAAAAAAACCATGTATATTCCTTGTACAAGACCTTTTCATTGGTACCAACATTTTAAGCTTGTGACCTTGGAGTTTGACCTACTTTTGTAAAATGAACTTTAACCTTGACATACCTTTTGAATGGTAAATGATAGGGCTTTCATATTTCGTGTGATATTTCACATATTTACTTCATTTGACAAGACATTTGCACTGGTACAATACTTTGACCCTGTGACCTTGACATGAGAGTATTAGCATTAGATATAACTTTAGTCTAGTGAGTAATAAGGCTTTCGTATTTCATATGTGTATTACATGTACTTGTGAACAGACCTTTCTTTTGGTACCAAAACTTTGGACCTTATGACCTTGGAGTTTGAGCAATATAATTTATGTAACAAAAACCCCAAAGCTGTGGACCACAATTCTCTGAATTTACTTGTTTGTGAATGTTTTTCTTTCAGATAGGGAAAACTGAATTACTATCATTTAATTAGATTTTATTTATCATGTGAGTTATTTACATGCATCATGTTTATATGATTAGAGAAAGGTGTAAACTTGTTAACAGCTGCTGTGACATATCTGATTAATGTACAAGCTGTTATCTGATAATTACACCTCCCACATGATTAGCATGTGATATCAAGCCATGACACTAGCATGACTTCACATGATATATGCTTGCTGTAATATTCTAAAATATGCACAATTAAAGCTGTATATCCATCCATAATAGTGCGTATTGTAACTTTGGTTTTAAAATGTTATTGTATGCATATATCATGGGAAGTCATGCACTATTAAAACTGTAATCATCTATAAAGGACATGTGCATTTCCTATATTCATACCTTTTAATTTGTATGTTCAGGTACACATTTAGTTGGGTTTACCTGGTAATGTGATATGAACTATACCCCTTTCTTTTCAACCTTAAACTTCAAGAATTCATGTACTTAATTTTTGAAACTATTTTCATGACAGTGCAGGTACACAGAAAATGAAATACCTTTAAACTAAGGTAGACAAGGTCTTTGTTGTATCAATACTAGTATACAGGTATTTAAGACATGCATTATAGATGTACCATCCTTGACCTATTTAAATGCATCATATCACTAAAATTAGGGTAAAAATCATAGATGTATTTAAAACTTGAAATATGTAAACAAATTCTTTGTTGTCTATTTCACGTTATAAAGTGGTTCAGGCTTCACTTCCTAATCTCCTATGTTTTCCTATTCAAAATGTAGGGAAAAAAGGATGTTATTTTCACTTGTTTTATCTGCATTTCATAGATTACTGATGGGATTTAGATGAAATTTTAATAGAAATGAAACGATATAGATCAATCTTTAATTACGTTAAACTTTGTCGACATATTAGATGGTAAACTAAACAGCTAATGTAGATTCAACAAACCATTGATTTTAATTTGGCCATGAGATGATTGTTAATCAAATTGATTTTCTAGGTCATTAATCAAAGATCAAGGTCAAGGTCGCAGTGGATTATAAGAGTAGTTTTACATTTTACATGTTTATTATTTTTTTTTTACCAAACCTTTCTGTTGGTGCTAGCATGTTTCACCTGGTGATTCTGAATTAAGAATAAATTGTGCTGTTTCTCTTGGGATTTGTGAGTTTCACAAAACTATCTTGTTTGTCATAAGGTACCCTAAGTAGGTCACAGAGAGAATTGTAATATTATATTACATGTACATGTATAATATCATTAATATTAAAAAAAAAAAACATGTACCAGGTGTTATAAATTATATAAGGCATACAATTCATAAGATTGTCTCAATTTTTCTGTCTGTACATGCATGGACTGTGATGGACATTGGCAATTATGTCTCCCCCCCCCCAACTGGGAGGAGACATATTGGTTTTGCCTTCGTCGTCCGTCTGTCTGTCCGTCTGTCACACATCGTGTCCGGGCTATATCTCCTGAACCGTTTGCCCGATCACTTTCATATTTTAGTATGTTGTTGCTTATGACCCGAAAGTTTCACATCACCTTGACCCAAGGTCATGTGACCAAGGTCATGGTCACTTAGTGCATTTTTAATGAAATTATGCATACATTCCTGTCCGGGCTATATCTCTTGAACCCTTTGCCAGATCACTTTCATATTTTAGTATGTTGTTGCTTATGACCCGAAGGTTTCACATCACCTTGACCCAAGGTCATGTGACCAAGGTCAAGGTCACTTAGTGCATTTTTAATGAAATTATGCATACATTCCTGTCCGGGCTATATCTCTTGAACCCTTTGCCGGATCACTTTCATATTTTAGTATGTTGTTGCTTATGACCCGAAGGTTTCACATCACCTTGACCCAAGGTCATGTGACCAAGGTCAAGGTCACTTAGTGCATTTTTAATGAAATTATGCATACATTCCTGTCCGGGCTATATCTCTTGAACCATTTGCCGGATTACTTTCATATTTTAGTATGTTGTTGCTTATGACCCAAAGGTTTCACACCACCATGACCCAAGGTCATGTGACCAAGGTCAAGGTCACTTAGTGCATTTTTAATGAAATTATGCATACATTCCTGTCCGGGCTATATCTCTTGAACCATTTGCCGGATCACTTTCATATTTTAGTATGTTGTTGCTTATGACCCAAAGGTTTCACACCACCTTGACCCAAGGTCATGTGACCAAGGTCAAGGTCACTTAGTGCATTTTTAATGAAATTATGCATACATTCCTGTCCGGGCTATATCT
Organism: Pinctada fucata; assembly: GCA_028142955.1. NCBI lineage: Eukaryota > Metazoa > Mollusca > Bivalvia > Pterioida > Pteriidae > Pinctada > Pinctada fucata. Next base: position 57,022,244 of record AP027107.1, read on the forward strand.
CTTGAACCCTTTGCCGGATCACTTTCATATTTTAGTATGTTGTTGCTTATGACCCGAAGGTTTCACATCACCTTGACCCAAGGTCATGTGACCAAGGTCAAGGTCACTTAGTGCATTTTTAATGAAACTGTACATACATTCCTGTCCGTGCTATATCCCTTGAACCGTTTGCCGGATCACTTTCATATTTTAGTATGTTGTTGCTTATGACCCGAAGGTTTCACATCACCTTGACCCAAGGTCATGTGACCAAGGTCAAGGTCACTTAGTGCATTTTTAATGAAATTATGCATACATTCCTGTCCGGGCTATATCTCTTGAACCATTTGCCGGATTACTTTCATATTTTAGTATGTTGTTGCTTATGACCCAAAGGTTTCACACCACCATGACCCAAGGTCATGTGACCAAGGTCAAGGTCACTTAGTGCATTTTTAATGAAATTATGCATACATTCCTGTCCGGGCTATATCTCTTGAACCATTTGCCGGATCACTTTCATATTTTAGTATGTTGTTGCTTATGACCCAAAAGTTTCACACCACCATGACCCAAGGTCATGTGACCAAGGTCACTACGTGCATTTTTAATGAAATTATGCATACATTCCTGTACGAGCTTTACCTCTTGAACCATTTGCTGGATCACTTTCATATCTAAGTATGTTGTTGCTTATGACCCGTGGGTTTCACATCACCTTGACCCAAGGTCATGTGACCAAGGTCAAGGTCACTTAGTGCATTTTTAATGATATTGTGCATACATTCTTGTCCGGGCTATATCTCTTGAACCGTTTGCCCGATCACTTTCATATTTTAGTATTTTGTTGCTTATCACGTAAAGGTTTCACATCACGTTGACTCAAGGTCATGCGACCAAAGTCAAGGTCAATTAGTATATTTTAAATGAAATTATATTTGTTACATGTATTATGGCCAGGCTTAATCTTTTGAACCGTGATCGGATCACGTCATATTTTAGTATGATGGTGCTGATGACCCAAAGGTTTCACACCTCCTTGATCAAAGGTCATATGACTAAGGTCAAGTATTACATTTTTTAATGAAATTGTAAATGCTATTGAGTCTGTGCTATATCTGTGGAATCGTATACTGGATCACTCTTATACTATAGTATGCTGTTGCTCAGGATTGGAGGGTTTCTTATCACCTTGACCCAAGGTCATGTGCCCAAGGTCAAGATCATTTAGTTCTTTTTAATGAAATGGTACATACTAATATTGTCTGGGCTATATCTCCTGAACCCTTCTTACAATTGTTTTCATAGTTTAGTATGTTGTTTCTAAGGACTAAATGTTTCTTATCACATTGTCCCAACGTCACAAGGTTAAGGTAGCTTCTTACTTTGGTAATGAAATTGTATATGCTAAGCATGTCCAGGCTGAAATTGTCTATGCTAATAATGTTTAGGCTTTATATTTTGAACCGTGTATCCAATCACTAATTCAGTTTTTTGTTGCTCATGATCCATACAATGTTAAATGTCTTCAAATTCAATAGCATCATTTAAAAGCAGATAAGTTTGCGGCATGGACCAGACATGCATGTTTCGGGTACTTAACCCTCGTCAGTGAGTGTAGGTTTCAGATCACCTATATCCAAGGTCATGTGACCAAAGTCAATTTCTTTAAATATGCTTATAATGAAATTGTATATGCCAATCATGTTTGGCCTTTACCTCAAACAATGTAATGAATCACTTTCATGTTTTAGTATGATGTTGCCCATGACTCAAAGGTTTCACATCACAGTGATTTTTTTACCTTTTTTAAAAGCCACCTGTACCGTTTCATTTGGGAAAATATGCGATATTTGGAACAAATTGGGAAAATCTAGAAACAAAATTTCTTCGAATAAACGCTCAAATTATTGGTTCAAAACAGCAATTTCCTGTTCACAAATGCCTTAAAGTTATCAGTATTACTACCAGGAAAATGAAAGAGTTTGCAAAAACAAAGGTACACCCCTTTTCCCCTATTGAAGCTTTGAACTATAAATTATGATATGGGTATTTAGATGTATTTTTTATGGCGCTCTCCTCAGTGTGAACAATTCGATTTTTAAAACAAAAAACATTTTCCTTTCGAAATTTTTGAGAGCATTGAGTTGTAAGCATGTACCTGTAGTATAGATCATATTAAATTGACGAACGTTTCGGTCTACGGATGCAAGATATTTAACGAATGTGTGTACCTCAGACGTTTTGAATTCTGCGAGCGGGATCGCGCACTCAGCAGTTACTGTCGGCTCGCAGAGCCTCACACCTTGTGGATGTTTCAATAGACTCAGTATAACAATGAATTCTTGATGTTGTTCAAATAATTTCTAGTACATTGTTTACATACAGAAAATAGACCGAGGGAGAAAAAGTTTAAGAACTTGAGTATCACTATCATGACCGGCGTTTGATTGTCCGTGGCACGTGGAGGCGCGTGGTCAATAACTATTCAATTTTCATATTAATTAAAAATCTTATTTACAGGCGTGAAAAGTCGAGATCTGATCGTCCTATAGTACTTCTTTAATATACGTTGCCGTAAAATGACCCGTCACGCCGTGTTGAAATCAATTTACTCACTGTAGTTACAGAAATATTTATCGCGTACGTAGCTTGTATAGTGAAAGCTTTTTAAAGGACAACGTAATTTCCTTTAGTACATGTTCAGTTTTCATACTTAAAGAAACTGAGATACAACATTATTTTACGGAAAGTAGGTGGCGATTTTACCTAAGGCACGGTCCATTTGATATTCTGGGGGGGGGGGGGGGGGCTTGGGTTTTTTTCGAAAAAAATAATTTTGCTCTGAATTTTGATGAAAAAATAAATTTGCTTATGGTGTGACAGAAAAAAATAATCTTGCTCTTACAAATAATCTTAATTTGAAGAATTACCATAAAATTTTGCTAAAATTCTTGAAATTTTTCCGGCTCGCTTCGCTCGCCGCCGTTTTCAGTCTATCAAAAATTTTTTTGGCTCGCTCCGCTCGCCATAGTTTTCTATCAATCATTACTTCCTTATGTCAAACTTCATATATTTGAAGATATCAAAAGTGTAAACAATACTTATGTATAACTATTAATACATGTTGCATGTATCCCATAGAGGCTCGATTTTATGTTCTTGTAAGCTTGGAAGAACTTCAGTTATTCACCATTTTACAATTCTACATTTTAAAATTTGTCTAGAAGACCTTCCCCAAAGACCCTCTTATATTCATGTACCTTATATAAATTTTGTTTATTTAGAATTGTATTGTAGAAATCTTTTATCTCTCTATTTAGAATTGAATTGAAAACTTGCATAAAAATAAAGTATATATTAATATTTAGATTTTGAGTAAAAATATAAAAAATATCTATTGATAAAACACAAACATTCTTAATATATATGAACATCACTTTGTTAAAAAAAATTCCTTGCTCTGACTTTGCAAGACAAAAATAATTTTGCCCCGGTCCGAGGCGAAAAAAATAATCTTGCTCCGACAAAAAACCCAAGCCCCCCCCCCCCCCAGAATATCAAATGGACCGTGCCTAAAGTAGGAGGCGAGAAATCGCCGGTCGCCGGCTCTTCATGAGAACCTTGTCGTGGATTACTTTTGTGCACGTTTCGTGTCATTTTCATTTCAATCTTGAAAACAATTTTGATCTCCGTGTATTGGGAAAATATGGGCCGATTTTTGGGAAAATATCGCTAATTTTTACGAGGGGAAGCCACCGATATTCGGCGGTAAATCCGGCCAAAAAAAAATCACTGCATCATTTTGCATTTTGGCCTAAGGTCAAAGTAACTTGGAGGGAGGGGGGAGACATCTGTTTTTTTATGAAAAACATTTTGTTTAATTTCATTTACCTGCAAGGAAGAGCACAGTATCTTTACTTTGTTATTGATTCAAATTTGAGAACCTATTTCCATTGTTGATGTACATTTAAAAGACAGTCCTGGCCTTTACTTGTCTCATTTAGTGATAAAAGTGGTATGATTGAGTAAGATACTTATATTTTCAATATTTCCACAGGAATCCTACCCCAGGAAAGATTATAAACCAGCCTGACGGACCTGACGTTTATCAAGGTGTCAAGATAGATTACTCTGGTTTACTTGTAAGTAATGGTCAAGAACACTAAAATGTCCAGTCGTACACTTATAAATACATGTACCGCTCTCACCATTACCTATGCATCCATCAATGTATCCATCCATTCAAATAGTAAACTGTTGTTGGCTTTGGCTGCCTAATAGATAAAGAAAAGATTTTCATCCATATTAGCCAGATGAAGGAATGTGACATGTATACATGACACAACAAGTAACATGTATAGCGTTTGACCTTGACTTTGATGTGATATAGATGATAATGTTACACAAAACAAACATTACAAGTACAGGTGTACCATACATATATCAAGTGTCGTAGTACTGAAAATAGATACTTTACATGTAGTTCAGTTGTGATGTATAAGCTTATATACTATGAATTGACTGTAGATTTGATCAGTAGTCCATTTTCCAGATAATAGTTGTGACCGTTATAAACCTAGGTTTTATACTTCTAGACATCAGATTTAACATCATTTGGCAACATTTTTTAGTTTGATGTCAATTATTTTTTTCAAAACCCTCTTGAAGCATTGTCAAAATTGTCTTCTAATTTGATGTAACAAAAAATATTGCCTGGTGTCTAACTGTCTATCAGAATATTAGGAAAATTATCTATTGAAAGTAAAAGTTAGGCATGTTGATCAATTTTTAACTTGGATACCTATGAGTAAAGCCAAAGTTAAAATGTGCTGAAACGTAAAACCATCCAGGCATCACATATATTGTAAAGGAGAACTCATTGCATTGTACATGTAATTCCGCATTCATACTTAAGAACAATATACATAATTTGCGTAATGAAAATATAAGTAATGAACAAGTTTTTTTTAGTGCATTTATCATATAATCAGAGTTGCTTTCATTATGTAATCACGTTTCAGTCATAGCAAAACATTCTTGAAAAAAAGACTTTCTGATAAATACATGTATTACTATAAGAAAGGCTGAAAAGAATAAAATGGATCTTATATTATTGAATTTCATTTATTATTATAATAAAAAAGGTATAAAAATGTACAATGTGTATATTTCAGAATGTAGTACCAGAAGTGTTCCTGAAGGTAATGTCAGGTGACTCATCAGGGCTGTCTGAGAGAGGCACAGGAAGGGTAATTAACAGGTAAATATATACATATGTATTTTAAATATCAACGGGTAAATACATACATGCATATTATAAATATATGTCACTTAATGTAGGATTTCATAGTTTGCTCGCAAAAAAATGTGTCCGTTTTATTATCAACTTTAATATTAAATCATACAATTTATGCCTGCAAATCATTGAAGATAAATGTAAACAATTTAATCCTCATTCTATATTCACTGTATTAAAGCATATCAGCATTGCCAAGGAAAACTTAGTCCGTTATTGATCTCCAGATGGATTATGTTATGATTTAATGTTCCTTACACAGCCAATGACATTTTATTTTGCATTTGACTTGAATTCGAATTAGTGGTTATAAGTAAGTGAAGACATGTTTTAGATACATAAAACTTACAAAACCTGATTCTAGTTACATGAAAAAATTAAAACCAATGAATTTCTGTACATCATCAGATGATATATGTATTTAGATGTATGATTATAATTTATGTACTTTTTAGTGGACCAAATGATCATGTTTTTGTCAACTTTGTGGACCATGGAGGACCAGGAATTATCGCCTTTGGACGGCTTTTCGTAAGATATTTCATTCTGAAGTCAGCTACACATACATTCATTCCTAAATCATATAAATATAAAGTTACATGCAAATCTTTTATGACTAAATTTTCTGTATAAGTCCATTTGAATACTGTTTAAACTCCCTAAGTGTGAGTTGTTTAACGTCTTTTATTATAATATGAACTTAACTTGAATTGAATTGTACATAATTATTCAGTTACATGCCAAAGATTTGATGGAGACTCTTGCTGACATGCACAAAGCCCAGAAATTTGACAAGGTAGACAAATGCATGCTCTCAACTTTCTCCTTGAAACTTGAATTTGATCTCTCTTGTAGTTTTGTTATGGTAGATGTTTTTTTTTAAAAGAACTTTATCCCTCATTCAGCGTAGAACATTGATTTAGAATTTCAGAATAAAATTGATTGAGGTTTTTTTAAAAGAATTATTTGTTCTACATTTATGTAGTGAAAAGATATTAAATTATTTCTTTTGTTTTTATTAAATGAAAAGGTAATTAGAAAATGAATGAAATAAAATTTTTCTGCTTGGCAATATTTTGAGTTTACCGATTTCTATTTTGCAGCTTTTGTTTTACATGGAAGCATGTGAATCAGGATCCATGTTCTACAACCTATTACCAAAGGACTATAATAGTAAGTCATAGCCATGTTTATATCGATACTACTCAAATTTCTAATCATCTTGGTGCTTAGTGCGTTACCAAGTAATAAATTTGGATCCATTACATCCTGTGAAATAGTCCTTCAGTTAAGATTTTTTCTTACGTCTTTTAAAAGTATACTTGCTACATTATCACTCTTTAAAATCAGAAATATTTTAAAAACCTCTTCAAATTAATGAATTCTTGATATGATAAAAAAAAGAGAGTCAGCTTATTTCAAGAATTTTCAACCTCATAATTCATTTAATTAATAGAAAATTTCAAGCTTCAAAGGCTTATGCAATTTACATGTACAATACGCAAGATCGCAAATACAGCGCGTGAGGCGTGTCCGTTCTGATTTTTCATTTAGTCACCTACCTAAACCATTGTTAAAAACTTGGGCACCTTTTTGCCCAAGCAAATTGATGACGTCATAAAATTGGAGAACAATCGAAGAGTGTGTGAGAATTCGTATAGTCTTGGTTAAAAGTATTTGCGATCTTCCGTAATACATAGTGAAAAATTTTGATATCTGTAGATTTTATGTACAGTAAACCACTAACTTAATTTTCAGTTCTAAATGACCTTTTCACATCCAACCAGTCATTTTATGAAAAATTCTGTAGATTATCACATTTATTAAATTTTTGACATGGTTTTAGTTCTAGCTTTGACTGCATCTAATCCTGATCAGTCATCGTACGCTTGCTACTGGGATGAAGAACGAGAGACGTATTTGGGGGATGTATTCAGTGTAAACTGGTTACAGGATTCCGACAAAGTACTAAGATAACAATGCTTAGCTTGCTCTCTTTTCAGCATGTTTATCACAAAGTACTAACATTCTTCAGTTTTTAGCATGTTTACTAATTTGGTGATGGTCCTTTTTAGTTGATTTTAGTATTTACATGTACATATATTTGCATTGTAATAGTGAGTTGCCATGTTGCATGACTAACATTCATTTCTAACAGGATTCATTGAAGTATGATAGATTGCTTATTGCTTCCTTGTAGTGTGGGAGTATCGATACATTATAATTAAGTCAAACAATTTTATTTTGTAGAGTAGCCAGACTCTACCCTTAATGATAAATTGCTTAAGATATTAATTTTTTTCGTGAAATGGCATGATTGCTCAAGCTGTAAAGATCCTATTCATCCGAGAAAAATTTTGAAATTCAAGGTCAAGATCACTACATGTATTTGGTAGTGATAAATCAAAATTTTTAATCCTCAAAACTTATTTTAATCAGTCTTTAAAATAAATGAACAAATGTACTGAATGTCTAGGCTTTAGTTCAGTCTTATTTTTATCAGATATAATTTAAGTTTCACATGCCTAACATTTATGAAAGAAGCCCTTTTTAAGGTCAATTGTCTTAGTTCAGGGTCAGTAGCATAAGGTGTATTCATCTTCGAAGATTTCGTACAAGGGGACAGCTTTTGCTTTTTGTATTCTTATTACAGCTTCTTGTAATGTTATTCTATCATGATATTTTGACCTACTGACCTATTAACCTACTGACCTATTTCAGTTCTGGCTATAACAGCCTCCAACTCCACTCAGTCATCATATGCTACATATTTTGACAAGAAAAGGAAAACTTTCCTCGGTGATGTCTTTAGTGTCAAATGGATGCAGGATTCAGACAAAGTACTAATATCCTTCCAAAGTTCAGAGTATACCTAAGCTGTTACCTAACCATGTCACAAAATCTCTGTACTTTACACTCTCCTTGCTTAATTCATACTTGAACATTCAGAAACAGGAAATTAGTTTAAAATACCATGTAACTACATGTACTTCCTCAGTCTCTCTGGACAAAATACCATGTAACTACATGTACTTCCTCAGTCTCTCTGGACAAAATACCATGTAACTACATGTACTTCCTCAGTCTCTCTGGACAAAATACCATGTAACTACATGTTCTTCCTCAGTCTCTCTGGACAAAATTACGATTTATTTAATATACTAATCTTGATTTTCAAAGAATATTTTGCTTCGCTCTAATGAAATATATTGTATTTTTAACTGCCCTCCTGATTATGTTTTTGCATGACCTCCTTTAAACCAGTTTATTCATACTCATAATAGCAAATAAAGGAAACTTTCCCTTCATTATTTTCCCTTTCTATATATGTTCCTCCCTTTAATCATGTATTACACAGACCTATCTTCCTAATTATCTTTTCCTGTATTTTGCAATTTTACCCTCAAGTTATCAATCAGGAAGTGAACATTTGTGCTTTATTTTGGTCTTACATGATCTTCGTACAATGTAGGAAAGGACCAGAGCCACGAACGACGATATCGGCCTAAAGTTTTCGTATATTTTCAAACACAGACAATGTTTCTAAATTATCAACAAAAGGAAAGGAGAACATTTTGTCTTTCGAAAACGTGCGAAGTTATGAGATTCCGGACATGTCTTAAGAAGATATAGAGCCCAAAACCAAGCCAGGATTGGCATTTCCCGTAATTTTGTGAGATATCATGAAATTTGATCGATAATTTCGTGTAGGGCCGGACATTCTACCAAAAAAATAATTATATTTAAATATTCTTTGATTATACCTGTGATTATTTCGATGAAGATTTTTTTGGTAGAAGGTCCGGTCGTAGTCGAAAATTAAACTTTTATGAGTTCTCTGTTGGCACATTTCTTGGCAAATTCTTCATCAAAGATGGTTAGAACGTCATGAAAAAGACTTTCCAGACGATGAAAATGAGAAGTTGTATTTCAAGATAGGTAGTAGATGATCTGAAAGCTTTTAAAATTATGTAAAATTTTATAAATTTGGCGGTTGATTACTTTTACACCTATTTCAAATTATTCCAATCCTTCAGAAAACTGCTCCATAGTAGATAATATTTGTGACGTCATTCATACCAATGACGTCATCAAAATTGACGTTTATGAATTTCCTGAAATGTCAAGTTGTGCACTCGAGTAGTTACGATACATATTTTCGTTATACTTCAATCTTTTGAACCACTCTATGTCTTCCCTGTATATATCGGCATGTATACACGTGATGCTAAGAGGAAAAAATAAGAGAATAATTTCAAAATCTTTTAAAGAAGGCATATATAATGTATGTGGGATTTTGGGGGTTTCAGTTCATTCGTTTGTTATATATATGTATGTTATTTCCTAAAATGTTCCTAAAACGGGAATAAAATATGTAAACAAAAAATGCATCGGCTTTCTACAATTATCCCATACGATAGTAAGAGAAATTAGAAGATAAGGGGTAGAAAACGTGATTGAAATAATGAGAATTCGAAACATAAAAGAAAGACGTTATATGAATGCAGCATAAGGAAGCAAAATAGATCGACACCCAAGAAGAAACATTTATGATCTAATTCTTTTAAAGAGGAGGTGGGGATTTTTGAAGACAAAAAATAGAAAAGATAGAAAATTTGAAATCAAATGATTAATTTGAAATAGATGATTGACGAACGATATCGAACCAGCGAATTTTGATTGAGGTTCAGACTATGCTGGATCAATTCTCTGTCCGTTTATTTTGATGTAATATAAAGTCCAGCTCCCAATATAATGGATAACAGGGGATAGGAGACCGTGATATAATAATTTATTCAAAGATACCATTTTCCTGAAAATAGATTTGATTGAAAACGTAAAATTTATTCCGACGGGTCTGGGTTGAGAAAGAAAAAAGAGACATAAAAAGTTTTATTTGAAAATATGCAGTAACGACCATAATATTGTCGAATTTGTAAAATTAAATCTCCATATACCTCTGTTATAAAAACACAATACATTGTAGGTGGCGCCAGCGAAACGAATTAGAGCTGCGCACCCCAAATTAAAAATGACGTTTTCAAACGGCTATAGCAGCGAATGTATGCGTTATATTCGCCTGAAAATTTGAATTTATACAAATGAGAACGTAAACTTTCATATGAAAAGAAAGATTTTGCATTTAAAGATTTTGTAAAATTAAATAATTTTCAAGGACACCGTACTGTTATAAAAGCTTTATCATCAAGTTCTGAAAAGAAAAATCACATCATTAAAAAATGTGTTGACCGCAAAAAGGGGAGAGTCTAGAACATGCTCCCCTTCTCGCCCTGGCCTCATCCCTCCCTTTCGATTCGCCAATCATCCGATATTGCAAAAATGTGAGAAAAAAAAATTTGATTCTTAAAAAGTACGCGAACGCTGCAATTCATAACATTCGAACATTAATCATCTTTGCTACAGTCCATCGATCCAGAAATTAATAATGTTGTGCATCTATGACATCGTTTTGTCACATTCATGGTACTATTCTGGCAGATTTGGATCAGTGGTTTTCTTATTCGTGTAACGTACCTAAGTTTTCATTCCTCTAAGCGCGAATCATTACGTACATGTATTCGTATTCCATACCTCGATCTCTATCTTGATCACATTAATACACGCTGTATTATTGTAACGATAGTCGCAGCCATCGTCGCTATCATATCTAAAATATCCAACTCGCCGACTATCGATTCTATCTCTGAGAATCGATTAATCGGAGTAAATAGATCTACACCTCTTTGAAAAATGTTCTCTCTTCACACAAAATGACACTAAAAATGTATCAGAATGGGAGTCATGGCAACGGATTCTAGTTTAGTTATGGAACGATTATCGCTGACGATCGATTGTCGGTCGTTGAATGGCCAGCGATGAACATTACTAATCGATGTTGAAAATCAAACGCGATTGTCGCCGACATCGCTGATTACCAGATTGTCCGATTTAGTATCTTGGTTTTGATAAATTCGTGTATTTCCCTTTTAAACTATTATTTTTTTTCCCTTGTACTTCAAAGTACATACTAGTGTATGGCATTTTCTGTTGCATGGTATTCAAGAAAAAGAAGCTTGAACGAATTGATAGGGTATTCATAGTAGTTATGATCGAAAGTGCTTTACTCAATAAAACAATTTTATTCAAAGAAATAATGATTTGGTGTTTATTTCAATTCATTGTTGGTTGCAAAATGAAGTAAAGAAATGTTTTGAATTTTCCGATTATAGTAATAATGGGTTATGCCCATCCGATTATTTCCGCTTATCGATTATGATCTAACTTCCGATTGCCCAACACTTATACTAGTACTAGCACATACATGTGAGAAGAGTCACACGTATTTCTCTAATCAATAATTATATATGTCATGATATGAACGGGAGCATGAAAAGTAATTTAAAATACGAAATATTCAAAATGCAACTATCTTTTTTTCTCTATGTTCAAAGTCCGCTACCATTGACCCGAATGGGACCCTTCGCTTTTATGTTAGAAATATCCCGCCCCCTAATTCCTGTATCTGCTTCAACCTCTGCAAATAGGTATTACACACTGATTTTAGAACGAAAATCATGCAATGAATTAAGACATTATTTTTCTCATTTTTCAGCTCGAGTTTTATCTGTACTTATTTATATTGAGTCATTGACTCATATGCACCGAAGTGTACGGAAGGGGTTTTCACTATCTCTGTCTAGTCCAGCAACTGACCGCGAAATTGGATTAAAAACTAATTACGTGTAATTTGAGCCTACTAGTTTATAGGAACGAATTTGAAGTACTTATAGATGTCAAATTGAGTCACATCAATGTTCATCTTCATACATCGCTGACAGTGGTGTATCTACGGCAAAATTAAGTGGATGCTTTAATTATCTAGATCTGCAGCAGATATAGAACCGTGTTTTGATGTTGTACAGGTGCATTCACTTTTGACTGGAGATATTCTGACAACTTTATAACGAGAAAATCTTTGAATTTAACGGTATTTCAGAAATTTTCGGAAAAAATGAAGAAGCATACATGGTATTCCTATGTCTGATCTGATACAGCCGAACACTCTTCTAGGACAGTTTGAACGTATCGGATCCGTGATTCATGAAGATGGTAAACATGAAGTCTTTCTTTGTTTTTTGTTTTTTTTCATATAATCATAAATAATGACATCAATTTCTTGTGGATCGATGCAGCTTACATCTAACGCGATTTAAACGAATACAAAAAGTAAAAGTATTACATTGAAGACATGCATACTGTAGTTCCAGGACGAACATTTTCAGCCTGTGATTTCGAGCAAAGGCAAAACAAACACGGATTGTACATAATAGATTGTACACATATTGTATTTATAGAAATTTTCAAAATATGTTTCCTTTAAATTAATATTTCACACATTTTCTCAATGTAGAAATATCTCTTATCATTTCTAATACTTAGTAATTCATGGTACTTGTCCTGACATCATGCGACGTCATATGTGAAAATGACGTCAAATGACGTCGCAAACGATATACCATACCCTCAATTCACATTAAAATATTTTGCTTCAGCAAGGTCGTAAATCACAAAGTTGGCCAGTTCTGAAGTGCTGAAATATGGTATTATCAAAATATAAAAGATGAACGTTGTGGCAAATTAGGCCGATTTTGCCGTTCGTGGCTCTGGTCCTTTGTTCAATATACATGTAGCTTCAGTATCATTTAAAGATAGAAAAGATTTGATCTTTTTATAGGTGGAAGAAACCCTTAGTTTAAACCCTTAGTATAAAGTAATGTAGATGCAATTTTAATGATATATTATTTTAATAAGTGGAAAAACCTTTGTGTAAATAAAGTAATATAAATACAAGTTTACAGATGCAATATTACAAAAACTTTGATAATAACAAAATCAGATTTAGATTGAAGTAGAGTCGTTGAGTTTTGTTTTGATATTATATTTTCTCACTTTATGTTTTTTTTGTATTTTCTAGGAAGATCTAGCCAAAGAGACCATCAAGAAACAGTTCCACATTATAAAGAAGGAGACCAATACGAGTGTAGTGTGTGAATATGGTGACAAGGTACGTAAATATAAAGACTGACATCTAGATATAGTATAATTCTGTCTTTTCAATTTTAAAGGCATAACAAATGGCAGACCAACAATATTAAAAATATCTAATTGAATAAAATATAATGCATGTCATAATAATTTCAAAAACTGAATGTAAGAAATAATTATTTTAGACAATAGCTGAGATGACTGTGTCTGAATTCCAAGGTAAAGAAAAATCTACGGCCAATGTATATCCAGCCCCAGATCCTAATGTAAGTTTGTGATATCTTTAATGCACTTTAAATACACCAATAATTCACAAAGTACATGTACATGTATCGTAATGTACAACGCATGTAAATCTGATTTAAGTCTGATGTAAGTCTGATTATATTTGAGGAGTATGTATTACTATATTTCATCTTTGTGGCATCGTGGTGCTTTATGATAAAGAAATTTGATGTTTTAAATCCAAATTATCTATTGATCTCATAATTATTATTCATACTCTTGCTGAGAATTATGGATTTGTGGTCAATTGATATCCTATCTACCTCTACCACAATCCTTAAGATTTCAGAATACTTAATATAATGTCTGTATATATTATGATAGATTGGTGCAGTTCCATCAGAGAATGTGGATTTGGAGATTTTGAAATATCAATATAGAACGGCCATGACAGAGGATGATAGAATGTTTTACTTGGATAAGTTAGAGCAGGAAACTAAGGTAACTCATGGGATAGTGAAACGGAAGGTGGGGGGATGGTTCATGATCATTTTGTCATAATTAAAAAGCTGTAATCAACTGGCAATCCTACACCATACTTCTCAAATTCCTTCAATATGTTGTAGATGTCACAATACCAAAATTACATGAAATGCTGTCAACCCCCCCCCCCCCCCCCCCAAGAAAAAACAAGAGCCCCAGGGGGCACAACGCTCACCTGATACCCATGCACGCTCTAATTGACATACTGACATTGAATACTGATAGTGCCAGTACCAGGATTTTAGCCCACAACCTTTCTAAAAAGATTTTTGCCGGATGCAGAGAAGTTTTGTTTTCAGACAACCTTTGAAAGTACAAAAAAAAAAAAAATAGCCACATTTCAAAACAATAACTTTTTTACTGATTTGAAAAGATGGATAAAGTGGTCCAACGTCATATGCCCAGCTAGTATAGTTCAATTATGCAACATCAAAAATAAAATCATATTGTACATTAATGTGCAGCAGAAAAAGAATAAAACAATGAAACGATTTCATAAATTAAGTTTATTTAAAATTGAACACAAAACCTTTCATTATTGATAGCTAGCATGCCAGAAATTATAAAGCCTGTGTTTGTGAAACGAGAATGCCCCCGGCGGCATCTTTGTTAGTATAAAGGCCATTTTCTGTTAAGTATGTGAGAGGTCAGGGTCAGCGCAATATTGGTATCAATGGAAAGATCTTGTCACAAGGAATACACATGTAAAAATTGAAACCTCTATCACTAACCATTCAAAAGTTATGCCCAATGTTAAAGTTTTTGAGAAGTACGTCAAAGGTCAAGGTTATGGTCACGAGGTCAAAAATTTTGGTATCAATGGAAAGGTATTGTCACAAGGAATACACATGTGAAATATGAAACCTCTATCACCAGCTTCCATTTAAAAGTTATGCCCAATGTTAAAGTTTTTCGGAAAACAGACAGACAAACAGACAGACGAACAGGCCAAAAACTATATGCTCCCGAATCTTTTATTCCCGGGGCATAAAAAACAAAGATTTTTCGGTTTTGCCTTTATTCATATTAAAGTATACTGAAATCTATGAATGCTTTTGAATAGTATTGATTTCATCTCAAATACATGAAACGTACAGTTAAAATCGTTTTAATCCAATATTTATCAATTCAAGTGAGTTGTGCTGCTTGTGCAGAAATTGGGCCAGTTTGTTTTCCAAAAAGCAGTGTGTGGTGTATCAAACCTCATGACCCAGTGAAGCCACTTGAACAAATAATTTTCAGTGAATATGCTGAAATGCGGCGCTTCTTGCCTATGCATATTTCAACAGGCGAGAAGGAGCGTCGCATTTCAGAATACGCTGTTCAACAACTCAAGTGATTTCTCTAGGTTTCGTAGTTTGAAACAAATTAAAAGGCCCATGAAATTGTTAAGGTTGTCCAACTAGCAGACCTACAACATCGTTATTTACTGTTAAAAAATTGTTTTACCTCATCAAAGGTCTGTTACACGGACAAGTTGTTAGCGGAGAGAGTTCATGAAATGTATCGGTTGCATAGGATTTGCCGACAAAAAGTTATTTGGTCCGATAAAAACTCATCATGTATCTATTATTTGAACAGATAAAAATTCCCAAATGTCTTATTACAGGAACCTGTCATTTTATGAGAGAAAATGTTTTATTATTCACAACCTCAGGCCTCTGTGTTCCTCTTAGAAATATTATACATACAAGATGTCGAACACAGTGGCTTATGGTTGTAAATAATAATTTATTTACTCTAAACAACAGCTTTCTGTGGTCCAACATTTCATAGGAAGATTTCAGGAACTCTGAACTGAATTATTTATTTCAAGAATTTCAGATATTAAATGTCCTATGCATTCTCAAAATCCGGAGGAAGAGATTACTCATTAGACGTTTCTTCAAGAAATCAGTCCGTAAATTACTTCATCTAAGAGAGTCTAAGACAGAGGAAATTCGAGCAAACTTTATGCATGATAACAAGTTGCAAGTGTTCCAAGTACATGAATGATAACCATTATGAAAGTGTTCCAAGTATAATGCACATTTCATTAAATAAAAATCTATTCCGTTTGCACTGTATCTCCTGAAATGTATCGCAGTACTAAAGGTATCACATTTCTACATGGGGAATCCCCTTTAGGTGTAATCCAAGGAAATCGTTTTAGCGGGGAATCCCCTCAGTTTTGACTGGTGAACAGGGCAGAATAAAAGGTGTCACACCATTGGTCAAAACTATTGAAAATTTAAAAATAGCACATGAAATCAATGTACCATTCCCTGTAGTCGGGATAAATTGAGTTTTGAACCTGTTTTTGTCTTTTATGCAATCTATTGATCGATTTAAAAATAGATGAAATTTGTAAAATTTTCGAAATGGATAGAGGGGTGATGTAAAAAAGTGGAATTTGTGAGAAAACGGTATGCATGACCCCCCTTTTTTTCTATTATTTTTATGTGTGTCAAAGGTGTCCAAATCCAACGAGACCAAATTCATAATTATTGAATGAAGGATTGGAAGTCACTCAAATTGAGCTAAATGATTGATCATACAAAGAAGGTTTTTATTTCTTTGGATGACACCTTCAGGTACACGGCAAAACATGGCCGCTTTTGAAATCTTGTTCCCGACTTTAAAAATAAAATTCTAAATAAGTATAAAGAATTTAAATAATTGAATCATATCACATAAAAGGTCAATCAATAAGACATTGAAGCATGTGTCACTTGTTGAATTATCAGCTGTAACAATGGATGAAAGGTCGATCAAAAAATGATTAATCATACAAAGAAGGTTTTTTTCCTGTAGTTGCACCTGAAGCATTGGGCATGGAAAACATACATTATACCTATGTACAATCTTAAAAAATATTCCTTAAAAATCCAAAAGTGGATATCTGGACAAAATTCTTTCACTTGTAGGGTACCATGCATGAGTACCTCATACCTACAAATTGTCATGACAATCTGAAGAGTGGTTATAGAAAAGAAGCAGAAAATGTATGAAAATCACCCCCCCCCCCCCTTTCCTTTTTTACATAAGAAAAAAATTCATAAAAAATCAAAAAAATAAAATTTAAGCATAAAATACATATCAAAGCATTAAGTAAGTTAAATATGATAAATATGTAGTAAATGAGTGTGTAAAATCATACACTTATTGAGTTATTTAAAGAAATAGTGCAAAAATGTGCATTTCTGACCAAGTCCGAAAAGACGTCAAAAACGCGTCAAAAATTAGTAATCGGATTTTAACGAAATGAACAAACTTGAATCATACATCCTTCTAGATCACATAGATACAATTAGTTTTTCAATCCATTTAGTGGAACTGGAGAAGAAGATTTTTGAAGAGGGGTACCCTCCGGGGCCTATTTGACCCCGCCCTGGATCCACCCCTGAAGGGATCGAGCCGAAATGAACAAACTTGGTAGAGGACCTTTAGTACTTCATGCAAACCAAGTTTCATCAAAATCCCTTCAGCCGTTCTTGAGAAGAAGTTGAAAATGTTAAAAGTTTACGATGGACGGACGGACGACGGACGACAGACGACGGACGCCGGACGCCACACTATGACAATAGCTCACTTGAGCCTTTGGCTCAGGTGAGCTAAAAAAACCCAATTGTACTGTATACCAACAATAATTTTATCAATCAAATAAAAATTACATTATTGTTGAATGAAAATGTAAATGAAGACAGATAGTATGTATTTATCTATGTATGTACTTACTTTTCATTGTAATTTACAACAATCAAACACTAATATATTTTTCACAGAGGAGGGAAAGTGTGCCTGTCATTGTCAAGAAGATAGTAGATAGAGCAACCAACAATATCAACGGGAGAGCTAAATTTCTAATGGATTCCAGATATGACCTATACGACACTGACTGCTATAAGACAGTGGTGGAACATCTAGCTGATAACTGTCCCATGTTAGGACTCAGGGAGGTAGGGGTCACAACAGACCATGTTCATATTATATAGCTAGACTTAAGCACGCCAAGACTTCACATAACAACTTTCAACGTTATTTCTTACTATGATATCAAAGATCTGTCATAGTAAGAAATACATGTACTGTCAAATATCATGATGTCAGGTCTTGGCGTGCATAAAATGCAAGCTTACTGTAGTATTATGAAATTTGTTTTTTACTAGAATTCTTTCTTGATATATCATGCTTATAAACTTTAATATTGCTATTAATTTGTTGGGTTGCAAAGCAGTTCTGGATTATAGATTAATGATGTACATCCGTTTGTCTGTCCTACTATCTGTCTATCAAAACCTTGTGTTTACATGGTACCTAATACAAACTGGAAATGTATATGAGCACCCATGTTCAACATCAGTATTGAAGTTTGCGTAACATTTTCGTTAATTTTTGAATTATCATTTGTTCTTTATAGTACATGTAAACGGCCCATCTTGCACCGCAACATCAGAGGTTCCTTCAACTACTTCCCACTCTCAATATGACTTTGCCTTCACCCGTTATATCCCATATATTTCTCAAATTAATCAAAATGGAAATTAAGTTAATTATGATTGTAGATGGGAAAGTTTGAATAACTGCTCTAAATTATGGTGTCAAAAATTAAAATTAATCGCATTTGTTGTTTTGCAACATCATTAAACTACAATGATGTGACTTCATGATAAGGCCGCCAACAGAAATCCTGTCAAACTGGGGGACCCCTGAATCCAAGGGTACCTTGCAATGAAGCATCTAGCGGAATGTGATGAAACCCTTGGTGCACCAAGATGGTAAATGGTCCAGATGTTACACGCGAGATGTAGGGAAACCATGATGATTACTACTGAGTTGCTATAAACTGTATGCGACCTTTACCTTGCTTTCCCTTAATCAAGGTCAACTGCTAAGCTATATTAACATGAATATTTAATACACATTAAGATTTTCATTTTTATATATAAATTTTCTAAGATTTTTTTCCAGAACTTTTGACCTAAATATTTAATACCTACTTTTTATTATCTGTTATAAGAGATTTTATTTTTTATCTTGCCACCTTGACCCAATTTTTTGACTTATGTGTTTTAGATACAGCTTTGCAATCTTACAATACTATCTATAACAGTTTCTTTTTGACATTTTAACAGTCTTGTTCTGAATACAAATGTAGCACATTTTTAAGAAATATGTTATTTTGCTATTTGTACATAAAATTTTCAACAGATTGAAATTTTCTGTAATTTTCAGCAATTTGGGTATGCTCTGAAACACCTGTATGCCTTTGTCAATCTATGTGAGGAAAACGTTGCCATGGAAACCATCCTGTCGGCCATTGATAAGGAAGAGAGCTGTTTTGGTGGAAAATTTTAAGTCCCAACTTAAGATAACTCCAAAACTTCTCCATTTGTGATAATTTGTCATGATGTGAAATACAAACTTTCCACAAAAGTTTATTTGAAAATATAGATTTGTTAAAAATTTTTCTGAAAATACTGATTTTGAGTTTTCATATAGTAAGGATAAGTAACTTTAAAGCATAACAGTAACATTTGATAATTTCTGATTATCTGTTTGTTGTTCATTTTAGTTACATTGGGTTGTTACATGTGTATATTTTAATTTTTTTTCCTATTCCAATCCCAAATCTGTATATACATACATGTATTACTCATGCCCTTCTATAATTTTCATTTAATATTTTATAGCATTTAAAGATTTTGTATAGTGTTTTTAATTTTGATACCAAGCGTGTCTGTGATTCTTAAATATTTATTCTGATACATCTCATTTCTGAAAAGCTGCACCAGGAAAACTATGCCATCCAAAATGCCGTCTTTTATTCTCAATGTAGGGTTTATGGAAAGATTTGAAATTTTACAAATTTTGAAAGCATATCAAGTTTCTCTTCTATTATATTATTTGTCTTTTAAACAAGTGGTGAAAGAAATGCCAAAGAATCAAAACAACGAGTCACAATTCGACATGAATGTACTGACTTAATTTTTGTTTTATTGTTACATGTAGTTACACAAGAAAGGCTTTGTATATACATGTATATGTATATTACACATATTGCAACATTATTTAAACAGCTTTATCTTTAAGTTAATTTTTGTTATTACATGTACTAATGTTGATTGTTAAACTGCATAATTACTACAGAGATAATCTCTTTTTTTTTTTTTCTTTTTTTTTTTTTTTTTGGTGCTCTGATAATCCCAAGATTTTTTTTGGCCTTTTCTGTCTTCGGCAGCTTCATCTTGTTAATTATGGCTTTTAATTTTGAATATTTTTTTCATAACAGAGTTTTAACTTTCACAAACAAACCACCTATTAAAATAAAATGTAATCAAATAAGTTTATCATTTTTGTATCGATGCTGCCATTGGAAAAAAAAATTCAAGACATTTTAGTGTTGTAAAATTCTAGTGTTAATTTCTTTTCAAACTTGTCCAAAACATTGGTTTCTGTCTTTACATCAGCTGATCAATTTTACATGAAATTTAGATGCATTTCCCCCAAACTGACCAAGTTTGACTAATGTCTCGATTTGTTATTGAATTGTATACATATGCCATTTTAAAAGATCTGTATCAATATGTGTGGAGTATAGACTACATCTTTCAGTGATCACTACTCAGTGAAAGTCGGAAGGAAATTGTATCATGTACAAATATTAAACTGGACTAACTAACCGTTCCATTATTAATAATTCTATTGTGTCACATAACGCTTAAATTTCATTACTTATTTGATCCTTAGTTACAGGAGTAAAATGAGAGTGCTCATACTCTATGTTGACACTGCTTATGTCCTAAATGCTGATTTTACTGTTCACTGTGCGAACATCAGTTTGTCAATGTATCACCAGAAAAACGTGAATTCAGCACTTACTAGCAGCAAATGTAGAGTCAGAAGCTAATTGTTTTCTAAATATTGGTGACATTTCTGAAGGGATAAGTAAGGTAGACATGATGAGAAGTGGTATATACATGTAAATCAAAGTTATCAAAGCCCACCTTTACATGGATGTTGTTACTGTATGTTATGATTGATTAGAATTGATTGTGCAATAATTATGGTATTAACCTCTCTGCTGATCATCCGGTTATATACACATTCCTACTTGTACATTACCAATAAACGTTTATAATACATCTGTCTTTAGTTAACTCTTATAGCATAATTTAATGGCTTGTCATGGGACCTTGAAAGTAAAACATGACCATGGCTGTCTGTTCAGAAATACATGTAGGTATCTAAAATTTACGAACAGTCCTCTTGGTCCTGATTTGCAACCTGGACTTATGACATTTAACCTTGATCATACTACAAACGTATAACCTAGCGTGTGAAAGAAAAAAACCGCTGCAGTTTGCACATACAGGTTTTGTGCCCACCAAAATATTTTCAAATAGTGAAAAATTCAACCACAAACCTAAATGTATCTATTGGTGTAAAAAGTACTTCAGATGAGTGATGGTATGCTAGTAAGTTTCATGACTTGTTTATCCTTGAGGAAAGAGATATTGTGTTTGGCACATTTATTTATTTGTCTAGGCTTCATCTTCAAATAATAATAAAAGATTTAATAGCTATTTCATATGTGCATCCCTTGTACATATTTCATGTTTCTTCACTATAACCTTGATGACTGACCTCATCTCTAGATAACTCCTTATGAATTGGTACAGCTGCACTTTGGATATTACACATTGGCATTGTTGGTAACAACTAAGGCTTTCATTTTGATCTTGAATATGGTCTGCTTTTCTGGAAATCTTTTATGATAGAGAGTTCACATTTCATCTGTATTACACCTTGACTAAATCTGCCATTTGTTTTCTTGATATTCTTGTTCATAAACTGAAAGAAATTCACGTGTATGTATTAGAACAGAAGTTTTCACCTAAGGGCCATACGTGTATTGTTATAGCACCTGCAAGTAAGAAGCTTAAAAGGGATCCCTAGGTGTTGCTATGCTTTCTATAGTACTTGATTGAACAAGTAAACAAAATTCATATATTTGGAATTTTTATTGAAAAACAAACACTTGCAACAAATGTTATTGCAAACAAAATAACTTAACAATATTACAAACAAGCTGCAGGGAATTTGTTTGTACTCCCATAAATATAAGATACAGGTACAAGTAAGTACATACTTATATCACATGGGTATCTACTGTGTACAATGACTTACCTACTGTACATGGCTTAGTTTACATGTACTTTGACAGTCTTTATAATTTCTTTGCAATTTTATGGAAAGTACCTTATTCATGGGTACAATAGATTCAACTTATATATGACACAACTTGTCTCTGTAATTCACTTAATTGAGATCTACATTACATGTATAGAGTATACACACTCGGGTAAATATTCTATGTTTTACATGGGAACAACTACAATGAAAGTGAAATGAAAATTAAATGTAAAGTTTTAACAGGAGTCTGGAGTTCATCTCACATAGCTTGAGAGAAATCGGAGTAGACCTAAGATGTATGCCATTTTATGATGCACATGTAAGAGTAAACTACAGAAAAAGAAACTTGCTTTCTGACAGTAAAGACGATACATTTATACTGCCCATAGAAATCAACACGAAGAAAGCTGCAATACTGCTTGGAAAGTTTCAAAGGGAAATGAATCTGCAAAGAATTTAAACTGACTTTAAAGAAATCATTGAATGAATAGAAGAAAATATTTCATGTCCCTTAAGTACATACATGTATGTACAACATTTCCACAATGACAGCAATAAAACCTGCCAATTAATATCAAGATATAAATTAACTTAAAGTAACCTCTTGGAACAGACCTGTTTATTTTACAGGACCTGTAAGAAATGACAAAGTGACCCCTTGGTGTCCCTAGGTCATGCAGCCAACCCCCCCCCCCCCCCCCCAAAACAAGTTCTTCAGGGAAATCAAAATTTGCCCAGCTGACATTCATAAAAATACACTATCAAAATTAGGCAGCATGATTACATTCTTCCCTATTTCATAATGTAAAAATTCTTTTAAAATTAAGTATGTGAACTTGTTTTTTCAAATATATAATTTGAAGGATTTTAAAACAAAGAGGACTTGATTCACTACACACTTGATATCAAATCTATCTGAATATCACAATTTTAAAATGCAATTCACAAACAAACATATAGTTACGCCAAAAGTCAATTCATAAAAGAAAAAAATTAAGAGAGGCTTGCAGACATTTGGAACTCATGGTTAGATTCAGCAGTTTGCATAAGAAAAAGTTAAACTTGTTCAACTATCACATGATTGCACATTAATTGCCTATGTACACAAACACACTCAACAAAAACAACATTCTGTACATACATTTACAAAATGTACATGAAAACATACACAAAAACACAACTATATATACTTTCACAGTAAGTAAAAGATGTTATGACTGAAAAGTACAGTGGCATGCATACTTCAGGATGTGCACAAGCCACTTCTCTTTTTCAGATAGGCTTCAGGGATCTTTATTTATCTTGGAATCAGTTATTTTTTTATGAAATATGTGTTCATGATAGTAGAAAAATATTGAATCCGTAAGAATAAAAATTTGTTAAAGCATACATGCACGTGAATAACTGAAATTGGGATAGCTTTCTCAATTTTTTGATTTTGTAATCAAAATGTAATGAGCTCTGTAAATTACCCAATAGATATAAAACTTCGAAGTACATGTAAGGTTACCTTTATGTAAGGTACTTGCATTTGGTTCATTTTCTCTAAGAATTTTCAGTAATATTTCATAAAAAATACTGCAGAAGAAAATCAACTCAATTCAAGAGACAACTCAAATATAAATTTCTCCAGAAAAATAAACAATGAAAAGTTTAGTCGATAAAGGGTTAAAAGAAAAAAAAATCCACTCCAAACAAGTATCAACATTCAATCAAGTCACAAAAGTTTCTCGTAAAATCAATCATTAAAGATAAAGTTTAACATATTAACAATAAACATGAAATTGATATTTACAAATGTAAATGAGAATTTAAAGAAAATACTAAAAAGATGAAGCAAACAAACAATCAGCAATATACAATTAAATCATGCATCAAGAACAAAAGAAAACTAAGATTATTAAAAAACCTTGGCAACAGAAAAAATCTACATGTACATATATATAAGAAGTTTTTTTTCATGATTTGTAATCGATTCAATTGGTTATGTGGAATGACTAATCGTGTTGATAGTCAATAAAATGGAAAATAAATAATTTTAGACATATGGTACATTTACACAATACCAAATAATGACACTACTATATAAGGGAATATAAAGGAGATATAAATATTTTCACACTTTAAAATAACTCAAACTTTCTATAAAAATGTTAAATACCAATACTATTTCAAAGAGCGACAAAGATAAGGTGGTTATATAAATACAGATAAAACAGTATAGACATGTTTTCTAAGAATTTAAGGTTATCAAGTTTTCTAAATTTAGAAATAAGTCTTTATTTTTTCAATGTGCAAAAAAAGTTATTTCCTTCATCTAGGGGCATCCTCAAGATGTGTCTCGTGCAGCGGGATTACTTTTGTGATTTCTCCCATTCCTTTTGTTGTACCCTGACGGAATAGTAGACGTGACCCTATACGGAGAAACTGGGGCTGCTTCATTATACGGAAAACTACCGTAGCTTTCTCGTTTGTCTTTATGTATTCCTAAAAATTAAGACAAATAGAAAATAGAATATGAAGACTGTACATGTATATCTCTTCACATTGCATTTACATGAATCTTTTTCCAACACAATTTTGTAGAGTTAATTAGAGTTTCTATTCCTTTAATGATACATCAAAACATCAAAATCCTATTCACACTCTTTATAATCACAAATCACTTTATTGCAGAAAATTATAGCAGCAGTTGCTAAACCGAACCTGAGGAACTTTTATCTCATGATTCCAACTAATTTGACGACACATCAATATGTCATTATTTTATAGTATGTACGTGTACATGTTCTACCATCTGTTTTATGAACCATGAAGATACATGTAAAATGTAACATGATCCAACAATGGCTATGGTGAAATTTGAAATAGAGAGACAGAGTATCCCTGCACATTATGCCTCCAAAGTCAGTAAGGTTTGTACCTACCTTATCTTTGATAGTATCTATTCTACATGTCTGACAGATTCCCCCGACGTGAATAGTCGTCTCAAATCCACAGCCAATACGATTTGTATGGAACAGAAGGTAAATGTCCGCTTCAAACATTTTACACACTCCCTCCTCTGGGTTGATCTCTGGGCTGAGCAGTACCATTCCCTGTAACAATCAATAGTCAAATCGTTAAAATTATACAAATACATTTACAAAGGCTTACTTTATCTCAGTTCTGACAATATAAAATGTTACATGGGATTTGTCAGGTATATATTTCATCAATTTTGAATGTGTGAGTTGATTAATCTCCCTTATTGCATTCATCAAAGATTTGCTATCTATCCCAACATGCCAAGTATCAAGGTAGATGGCAACCAGTATTCTGTGTATTTATGAGGCAATGTACTTGTATCTTCAAAATTCTCATAACAAGTAGTGTACAAAATATTCAAAACTGAAATAATTTGACTTTTACCTTTCTTAATACATCCCTCTGTACGTCTGTTAGTGCTACAGTGGCGGTCTGTCTGGCTTGGATCAGTCGGCATGGCAACCCGTTCCTATGTACAGTTTTGACCTTGACAGACCTAAATGTTCCGTCATCATGGGGTCCAAGCTGTAGACAGTCCCCCTCTTTGATGGATCCCCTGTTGATATGTCCCCCAAGGACGTTCCCTACCCCTGGTACACTGAATAATGTATCAATCTGTAAACAGAAAATCAAAATTTACGAAATCAATTCATGTGAATATTATAATGCTGAAGCTTGACTGTTCATTGATGGTCTATGTACATAGAACATCATAAATGCATCTTCATCTCTAAAAAAGATTTTATAAGGGCACATTAGTCATCTGTATTGTTCAAACCGAGTTGAAGTTAAATAACACTATCACTAGGATGTTATAAAGAATGCGTATAGTGTCCTTATCAATAAACTATTGATTAATTGATATCACGTTTTTCATTCTACCACTAATGTTCATGTATACATACAACTATACATACATGAAACATGCAAGATATTTTCTGATTGATGTACAAATGTATTTCAATAGTTCAAACATTTGTAGGATCTGTGTAAATTTTCTCTTACTGACCAATATAAATACATGTAACCGTAGGGTCAGTGTTTATTTTCTCTGAGTGTCTGTAACAATACCTGGAATTCCGTAGGGTCCTGTGTAAGTTTTTCCCTTTCCCTTACATGTTTATTACTTGGTAATACATTCAGGAACTTTGTCAGCAGATCTAGATTTCTTCCGTTTACACTGGAAATGGTGAATATGGGTGTTATCCTGAAAAACAAGATAAAAATTTTACTCATACATGTATCTCAACATAATTAATAATGTCAAAGAGTATTACTATGTGGTAAGAGAGGCTGTGAAATCATCGGCACTATGAATGAGACACATTATTACTGTATACTATTACTAACAATGATGTTATCCTGAATCTTTATAAGAATACACAAAAGTAGTCGGTACATTATTATTACTGGACAGGGATGCTCTCTGATACATGTATATCACTGAAATTGATACAAGTATAAACTTATATACCTATCATCATCAAAATTTGCGGCTGCTGTGATGACATCATCGTCTGTTTTAATCCTAAGTGGTATTTTCTTACATCCTGGCGATTTCAATATTTTCTCGATTTGGGATACGGTTTTCTCAATCATGAATCTCCTACACATGTCAATCTTTGTGACGACCACAAATATAGGTACATTAAGGGCAAGCGCAAATCCTAAATGTTCTCTTGTAGTTCCAGCTGAAATATATCAATACATGTATTTTTAAGTGTTAAACACTTTGAAAACGGTCACCATGTCTGGCTAGTTTTTTTTTACAACTTTTCTAAGTAAAGAGAAAATATTAAAATTTAAATGAACACAATTAAATCCTAATTTTGATTACATTAATTTGATTCATTCTGAAGTAGGGTTTTGATAATACTTCCTTTTCTGCAAAATATTTTTATAAATATATATTTAACACTGAGGGGGGACTTCAAAGGAAAATGAAAAAGAGAAAGGTTGTCAATTGTTCAAAACTTACCCATTCCCGTGTTTGCACTGACAACTAACATGGCAAAATCAGGAGATCTACCGGTCAGCCCAAATATGGTAGTTCTCATGTACTTATGATGTCCAGCTAAATCTATCAGTGTTATCAACTTAGTGGAATGCTCGATTATTTCCTCTACGGTGCGGGATTCACTGTAATTCACAATCTGAAGGAAAAATTACATTGATAAAATAAACTCATTATGTATCTTCTAGGAATTTTTCAAAAACAACCACAAACACTCTGAAACACACATTTTTATAAAGTGCAAGAAACAATCATCTTTTCATACAAGCATTAAATGCAAATGTGGGGAAAATTATTTTCAATCTCAAATCTGTCAAATATATGTATTCAGTTAGGGTAGGTGATAGAGAAATAGGGTTTAGAATTTAATGGGACATCTGTTGATTCTTCAGAACAAACTGAAGTATACGTATGTAGTACTTTATAAATAAAGCCTGTGTTTGTGAAACACAACTGCCCCCAGTGGCATCTTTGTTAGTATAAACACTACAATATTTTCTGTTCAGTACATGTATGTGAATGGTCAAGGTCAGGGTTACTTGGTTAAAATTTTTGGTATCGACAGAAAAATCTTGTGACAAGGAATACATATGTGAAATATCAAAGCCCTATCACTAACCATTCAAAAGTTATTTCTAATATAAAAGTTTTTGTAAAGTAGGTCAAAGGTCAAAGTCAAGATTTTTGGTGTCAATTGAAAGGTCTTAACATAACGAATACACAAGTGAATTATGAAAGCCCTATCACTTACCATTCAAAAGTTATGCCCAATGTTAAAGTTTTTGAAAAGTAGGTCAAAGGTCAAAGTCAAGGTCACGAGGTCAAAAATTTTGGTATCTTTGGAAAGGTTTTGTCACAAGGAATACACATGTAATATATGAAAGCCCTATCACCTCCCATTCAAAAGTTATGTCCAATGTTAAAGTTTTTCGGACAAACAGACAGACAAACAAACAGACGGACAGGCCAAAAACTATATGCCCCCGAATCTTTGATTCTGGGGGCATAAAAAAGAAGAATTGCCTAATTGTGAAAAATATCTGCAATATTCACTTTTTAGAGAACTTCTTAAAGGATTGCAAATCTGTCAAAACTCCAATTTACATTTCCATGTATCAGTCATGAAAGATTATACGTGTATAAATCCCTACACTCTTACCTCCCCTTGACTATTAAACCCAAGGATTTCATGGCTAATACTGGATGTCCTTCCTGACTGAATTTCATGGAGATGTCTGAATAAGTTAAGCCTGGCCCTGCCCCGCCCATTATCTAATTCTCCCTGGGTTAGGACTCCCAGTAATGTAGATTTCCCAGCATCCACGTTCCCTAGTACAGCCAATTTCAGATCTATAAACTGTAAATACAATACAAAATATCATTATACATGTATACAGTATACACCAAGATAGCTGGAATGACATACATTGTATTTGTAGACTGACACTTTACTTCCGAGCATAATCTTTTACTAGAAAATGGCAAGGCAATTTCAATAGCTAATATTGTAGCTTTAGAACAGTATATGCATTCAAATGACAAATACCTTACAATAAATTATGACACCCAAATTATTCTTACGACTATTGCATCTCTTGAGATATAATAGGTATAAATGGCTGAGCCCTCATACCTGTTTATGTTCTGGGACTTTTCTAACAAGGATTTCCATAGCGCGTCTACGACATTCAGCACCCTCTGTTTCTACCTCCCGCTCCCTCAATACGCTCATAGTAGCCCCCAACCTGGTAAATACAATACAATAAGATTACTAAAATCAACTACATGTATGTCAATGTCACAATTCATGCACATACATAGACAGAGAACAGGCCAAAATGTTATTATTGAGTTGGTATAAAATATCAACTCAAGAATAAAATTTTGACCTGTTTTCAGTTTAGCACGTACATAAATATGCTAAAAAAATACTCTCAGACTGGTCCTTTACATATTCTAAAACAACATGAAATATAATGTTATCATATATAAATACCTATCAGCCATAGTTTCCAGAGTATGAAGTGAGGCAGACAATTCATCATCAGTTAGTCCTACCAGCATCCCATTGTCCTCCACCCCTATCTCATAGATTGCCTCCCCTTCCCCCTCCTCTAACCGCCATTTCATCTGTGTAACGAGGTGCTCTATACGGGACTCTGATGGATTGACTAACTTCAGCTATATCGGAAAAGGACAGGAAAATGTTACACATAGATCACATACATAAAGGAAAATGCAAAGCACAGTCAAAACCACATAATTATTTAATACTACAATACATGTAAGTCATAAGTAATCATAATTATAATCATGAAAAATAATTTTTATAAAATGCTGCCAAAACATGAAATTTACAAGAATTTTCTGATTAGAAATTGCTCCAAACATGAAAACAAAAACATAAAGTAAGATAACACTATAGAATGTTCTCAGTTCATAAGGATCACTTTATAACACGACTTTGTTACAAATTTGATCACCTACTATTTGCTGCATATTCCCAATTTTGAGCAATGCCGTGAAATTCCATATTTGAGCACCAGGGCAATGTTCCAAAAAGGGAGAAATAAGCCCTGAAGGGTCTTAATTTTTGCCCCAAAATAGCCTGACTGATAACACTAATCACATTGAAAACATAGCCTTTTCTTCGTCCAATATTATCTGTATGTATCTAAATCTCATTCTTCTCACCTTGTATTCTATATTCCCCTCTTCATTCTAAAAAGAAAGATGAAGAAAAATGTAATACATGTACATGTACATACATGTATTGTTTTAATTGCTATGGAAGTGCTGCAAAGAATGTTCTCCTGCAAGAGCAATTGTTTTGAACACACTTAAGCAAAGTTTTTTTTAGAGTGTGTTCTTTTTTAATGAGTGGATATCCATTTACCTGTGATACATGTATGATAGGTTAAAACCAGTTGTTAAAATTCAGTATCATAGTTTCCCTTTTGACAATCACCTTATGACATGATTTTTAGGCAAAGTTATGTCTTGTTCAATACAACATGTACAAAATGTTCAACTTTACGTCAGTAACTGTGTACAACCCCAATTTTTATTTAAAGCCCTCCTCCTTTCTGGAGGGTCTGCGACATAAGACACTAAGCTTGGATATATATATGTAGGAGTTGAAATAGGAAGAATTATTTTTACATTTTTATATTGTGTTTTCTACATACACGTACATGTATATAGTTCTGATCCCCTAAATTGATCATAAACAAAGTCTGACCTTAATTCAAGGCAATATGAATGCATAAATATAATAATTAAAAGATACCGGTACTTATCTTGAAACATAAGCTGATTTGTATTTGTTTGAATCAATGTCTTTTTGCATGTTTCTTAATATAAATGAGGACTTGACTCAAAACGAATGGATAACACTGAAATACTCTCTTGAATAATCTAACTGAACTTCCTGAAGAGAAGAAATGCAGAAATCTGTAATATTTTTTTCAAATCCTAATGGGCTGCTTTTTATAGTTACAAGAAAGTATAAAAGTTCTTTCCTTCTCACAGTATTTCGTGAAGGTATAAAATCTTTACAAAACTCTCAGTCATACGAAAATTTTAAAAAATCCAAAATGTTCATTTTCATTACTGATGATACATGTACATGTCCATATATAGCTATTATTAGTGATGTGACGATAGTCAATAGTAAAATTGACAATCAATTGTCGCTCAGAGATAAAAGTATTACTGCATGTATGATCAAAATTGTAAGTGAAAAGCAATTCAAATGACACTGAGCAAAGTGGACAAAATGACAATGGTGTAGAAAGTTGGTTGTACTTTCAAAATTGTATTTCGATGCATTTGCAGTGTATGTGTATGTTAAAATGGTTGCATCTTCAACGGAATTTCACTAGTTTTGAACATCATTTTTGAAAATTTGAGTGTTCCGATCATACATCGATAGTTAGTTTCCGATAGTGTTCCGATAATCGATAGTAAAATTTGTCAGATTGCTCATCACTCAGCATGTTTGCGGAAATTATTACTTACAGAGAAAATGGATTTTTCCAAGAAAAACTAGTGAAATCTATAGCTATAAAAAGCTATATTTCATAGCTACTGTCCACGCAACTCACTTCGGAAACTGGATAAACGCAATTATAATAACTTTGTCATGCAAAAATTAAAATAAAATCTACATCCTTGAATAGATCTTGCTTAGTCGTAAATTTTGGTATATGGCATAATATGCTACATGGCCGATGTTTTATGTAATCAAATTATACAGACAAAATAAATTCTAGATGGGGCATTTTCATTGTTAAATTTCAGCGAGACGTCGGCGAGTTTAACATTGAGTCTATGGAGAGCGTCACGACGTCACGGGAAAAAAAATAGCATAGGAAATGGCCCACCTAAAACTTGTGTTTGTCTATAAAGTTTGATTATGTGCACTGAATATCATATAACTTATACAAAAATTTACAACTAAGGGAGATCTTTTGATTGAAATCGATTTCATTCAAAATTTTGCATGATAAAATTGTCAAAAATGCGTTTATCCAGTTTCCGAAGTGAGCCATGCAGACAGTACTTTTGCACTTCTCCCGAACCTGAGAGAAGGTGCAACTCTGGTGTAGTAACTAGTGGTAGGATATTAGTATGTTAAATGACGGCATTATCCAGATGTCCCTTTAATTCACTCAGTAATGTGCTGGACTATGGAGCCGACGGCCAGGCAGGAATCGCGACCAGCTGGGAACCTGTGTCTGTGATTATTCGACTGTCTACAAAATGTCTCAGATCCGCCTGGGATGGGGGGCTGGAATTTTTTTTTTTTAATATCTGCCCTATGACTGCATCTTATACTATTTTTTCACATTCATGTGAAAAGAAAAATACTGTCTAGACATTCTAAAAATAGAACGTCGACAGATTACTAACCTCTGGAGGAAGATATGCTGGCATTTCCTCAGAGGGTGCTGCTTCGGATCCAAAGAGATTTACGAGATCATCCATATCTAAAATTAAACTTAGTTCCGTATATGACTTTTCTGATCTGGTCTGAAGAAAATTCTAACCCTCCCCGTGGTGCAATCGGCTTTAAAAATAGCTGACATTGTAATCAGCTGTTGCTACTTTAGCCCGCCATGTTGCATCATCTGTAACCACAGAACCCGGATGTGAAATAATACCTCGAACCTTCAGACGGTTTCATACCTCCGGAAAAAAATTTTCGAACACTTACTCACAGGTACTTCAGTCAGAGAAATTTGTCTATATATTTTTCTTTTTCAATCGCACACTCCTTTCGTTATGTTTGTTATAAAGCCTGAGACAAAGAAAAGAGAAAAGCGTATGAAGGTGAGTTTTGGGGTCTCTCTAGCCGTCACGGTCACAGGCTGCCGATGTTTATCTATTAAAAAATAATATGAACTAGAAAGGTTTTTTGTTGCGGTTGCAACAAGAGTGTCTTCCTCCTATACAATTTTTGGTTTGGAAATATGAAGGACGTCACATTACATGTATTTATATTATATATTTAAGCAGTAACATTAAATTTTCAAACCGATAATTGTTGGTGAACAACCATTTGATTTTTTTTTTTTTGGGGGGGGGGGGGGGGGGGTTAGGAATTTTATTGCCAGCCGGTAAATTTTTTTCAGCAATTTGCAGGCCATTTTTCAGCCATTACCAGAGTCGGAGAAAAAAATTCGCCGGTTCTTCGGGCCGGATTTAAACAAATTGTCAAATGTTGTGAATGTCTGTGTAAGTTAAACTCCCCGCTGTTACAGAGTATGAGTTAATAACCGTTCCTTCAGATGTCTCTTTGCAATTAGCGAATTTCAGACAGATTGTATGATGTTTAAATAGAACCTTTTCTAGATTTTTGTGCCTATGCGTATTAGGTCTCTAGTAGATACAGCTATGTCAACAGTTTGTATTTATATTAATTAATTTTTTGACTTTAAATTGTCTGGCACAAAGGGCCAGCAAAAATTTCCATATCATGCAATGTATCCTTACTTTTGCATGGTCCGGGAAAAAAAAATTGCCGGCCCTTTGGGCCGGAATATTTTTTTCAGCATTTTTCAGAGCCGGGATTTTTTTTTTGCAAATTCTTCCTGCCCCCTTCCCCCATAAAAAAGGCGAGCTCGTAGCTGTAGAACCAATTTTCTTGAGAAGAGAAATGGTAATAACAAGTTACGTTCAATATATATATATAAATACCATGAGGTTCTCGCTGTGCAGGTTCAAATTTGGACCCCCCCCCCCCCTTCCCTTTTTTCAAAGTTTATTTTGAATTTCCATCATGGCGACATCGTTCAATATAAACAGAACTGTTTTCGAAAAACGAGGAGAGGGAAGAATGTTGGAGAAATTGTTCATCAATTTGTAAATAAACCAACCGAAAATTATGTTCGAACGTTTGCTAGAATTAGAAATTAAACTTGATGTTCAAAATATAGTTATTGAAGTTTAGAAACAGGTTTGTAGGTTAGAAATCGGAATCAAACTACCACTTTTTGTGTGTAAATTCTGGTTTGTAGATTATCTCTTCTAAATTAATCAACTGTTTTAAAATCAAATTGTGTATATCGAAATGTATTTATGAAATGCATATTCATCATTGCCGTGAAATCGGAATTTGAAAATCTCAACACTGCTTTTCTCGAGTCGGACTCGGACTACCAATTTTAGTGTGCGCCCGATCTGTTGGCGTGAAGGTGTATCGAAATACCCAACTCAAAATTTCGATGCTCATATCTTTTCAACAGTAAGAGATAGGAAAAATCAGAAAGACTAAATAAGACAGATATATGGATAAAAAATAATAATATTGAAATTTTTAGGAAACTTCATAAGCTTGATTTTTGTTTACTATTATAAGCAAAAAAGTGTCTTCCTCCTATGAACTTCTGAATTTGGAAATATGAAGGACGGTGAAGGACGCCATCGTAATAAATCGTTACAATGTGCATCTAGCATTTCATATCTTGCATGGCTGTCGACTTTCAAAAAGAATGGAAATTGTAGATAGCAAAATACGAGATATTTAAGCTTACAAATAGCAAAACATGAAATTTTCGGTCCTTTTGAGTAATTCGACGCTCCCGTCAAATATTTGAATCTACTAAAAAACATGATAAAAAATAACAGAGACCAAAAATAAAAAAGACCAATCTAGCTTTTACTCCAAACGTAATGTTGGAGAACTTTCATTGTCCTAGCTTACAGGGTTCTTGAGAAATCGCTGATCCAATTTTCCACGGTTACGAAAACAATAGGTCTTCCGACGGAAGTCGGAAGACCTAATTATGGCAAAGCCATAGTGAGGACGCAGGGTGAAATTGAAAAAAAATATTACTACTGACTTCAAAAATTGAAAATGTAAATTTTTTAATTAGAAATAGAAGATAAATGAGCATGTTAATATAATACTAGTGATAGATAAACAAATAAATTTGAAAATACATGCAAATGAATAAATGAAAATGAAATAAAAAAGAGAAATAAAAAAATCCTACTCCAAGAAGAGAATATGGTGTATTATAATAAACGTGAATTTCAATGTATATTTCTTCAGGAATTAAGCCTTTTAAGTTTTTATGGGATGAGGGAGTTCCTTTTACCTTCTCTACATAAAAATTCAGTATTTTTCACATATATTTGCTCCCTCAACCTCCACCCCAGCGGCAACCCCCCTAAAAAACCAACCAAATAAAAATCAAACAAATAAATAAAACCAAATTTAAAAAAAACGCCTCTAGTCATGCTAGTTATTTAGCTACAACTGAGAGAGACCTTGGTGCAGAATCGGTCTGACAGTTTCTTGAAAATTTGAATAATTCTGCACACACACATATATGCAGATAGCTTCAATAATTCGCCCGTCCCACACGTTTTTCCACATACAACCCCCCCCCCCCTCCAACAAAAGACAACGGAATAGAAACAACGTGATGGTCGGGCGAAATATTTAGCTAATGTACAGATAGTCCGTGAAACAACGTTTTTCCTGCTACAAGATGACGTTGCATTCTGACGTAATAATGACGTTGCATAATGACGTCATGACGTATTAGTCGAAACTTGTTGAAGATGGCAGTAAGATGAAACGGTTTCAAATCACATATAATCAAGTAAGTAAAGCATGATTCAATGGATTCAATTAAATTATTGACTTCGTATATACCGCTGAAAACAGGTTGTCCAATAATCCTCCGTCCATGTAGACCGGAAGTCAGCCATGATGATTCCGAATATACATGGGTTGAGTAGTAAGCCCCGAGACTCTGGCGAAACCGCACGGCTGAGTTTGTAGGTTATACAGAATTTGTACAGAATTAACATTGGAAACCAGTATTTTTCCTATTTATTTACACGTGTTATCTTCAAGAGGACTACGTCCTCTATAAACCAACCTTTTGTTGTTTTTCCTCTTTCCCTGTACGTATGATAAAAAACAACAAAAGGTTGGTTTATATTTTTTAATAGATAAACATCGGCAGCCTGTGGTCACGGTAACAAGGGGTCTTTCGAGTGAAGAATTGGTGTGGGTTGACAGAGGAAATTATGATATCGAAAGTGATTTTAAATGAGCGAGAATCGATCTGAAGCGAGACGTTACCTACTTTTGTTGTAAAAATTATACTCGGAGAAGTTGCATACCTTCTCCCTCCCTCTTTTCTCTGTCTCAGGCTTTATTACAAACATAACGAAAGGAGTGTGCGATTGAAAAAGAAAGATATTAGACAAATTTCTCTGACTCAAGTACCTGTGCACTTACTTGGAGAGGCTAATCATCACGAATTGGTAGTAGTTTATACAGCTGCAACGTAATTGATACTTTCCACAGGAACCAAGACTCCATCCTAGAAGAGGTGTTAAGATTTTTTTCAACTTGAGGAATCTGATGCCTGTTATATTTTCCTGTGTCTCCTCAGACAGCAAAATATCACTTAGCATTGGCAGGTCTTCAAAATCAACCCCCAATGAAAACCCCGCATATCATATATTTCTCAATATCATACAGTACATACACATCCAGTACAATTTCGAAATGCAGAACCGTACGTAATTCTTCCGGAAACATATTTGCAGTTTTTTTTAAAAACATTTTAAAGTTAGTTGAAAATTCAAGATTTTTAAAAGATGAGATTTTCAAGATTTTAAGTAGGTCATTCTCAAGATAGTCAGGACAGTAGTAACTTGAATTATCAAGACGGTAAGTTGAAAACATCATGTACATATTTTTAATTTTTTTTTCTAATTTGTTTACTATAGATGGGTTAATTTACAAGTTGAGAATTTGAAATCAAGATAGTGACTTGGAATTTACAAGATTATCAGATTTACTAGATCTTTAGTTGAATTTTCAAGATGATTATTATTTCAGTTTTGGCACTGCAGTATTACTGACCGATCGTCTCCTCCAATGTTTATTGTTGTACTTAAGGTGGCTCCACACACCTACCCCCAAAAAAGATCCTCTCGTTTAATTTTTCTGAAACTCTCGGAATTTGATAATTGGTATACAAGATTAAATTTTGCAAAGTATGTACAAAATCGAACCTACGTAACTGTTTTCATGACGCTTTGAATTTTGGAGGTTCTGGGGTTTCTCTGCTATTTTTGCCAACGTTGCCAATTTGAAGAAAGTATGCTGATTTTAAAAATACTTTGCTGAATTTATGAATGTTTTTATGATTTAATTTTATATTCAAACTATTTTTTTTCAACTTTAAACAAAGATATTGAAATAAACTAAGAAAATGGAGGAATTATTACAAATTTAAGATCATCTAGGAGGTTGAAAACTCGTGTTTCGATCGTCATTTTTTGACGTTATATGCCCATTGCATGAAATTCTATCGGTTAATTTTCTTGAAACCAATATCAAATGATAAACTATTGTATATGAAGTATTTCTATGCAATATGAACAAAATCGAACCTAGCGAACGGAAGTTATGACTATCTTTGTAACCCCACCCCCTTAGTTTCTACGTTGCAATCCATATTCATTCGACGTTATAGTGACGTCAGAGGTAAGTATAAATCAGCGTATGACTACAGGAATTTGTAGGCATTCTAGACGGAAACGGCCTTATCGGAAACCTTACAAAGCTTTCATAGTGTGTGTCCATACATACGAGATTCTTGATATGTCTAAGCAACAGAACGTCATCCCCCTCAAAGAAATTTAAGAAAAGAGAAAGTAAAAGCGCGAATCTAGAGGGAGAAAGACTCAGAATTAAGAACTTATGCGCTCTCATCCTGATATTTTTTTTATTTGGTGAGGCAGGGTCAGAGTTCTCAATAATCTTTTAAGAAGGGGGCGATTCTGAAAGAGATTTTGCGATTAATCAGAGTGCCTTTACTAAGAAAGTAGGCGTCAGTTTTTCTCAAAGTAGGTCGTGACAAATAATCGGGTACCGACTTATAAATGGGAGGGGGGAGCTAGGCGCTGTTTCGTATACGTTTCGGGACAGGTAAGAAATAATTTTCTCTGACTTTTATGAATAAGAAATTTTAAAAGATCAGGCTATATGTTAAAGTCAGATTCATGAGAGTATCCAGAAACTCAACTACAGTGTGCACATATAACTGTTAATTGGATGACTTACGATACTAGGAGGATTGAGGGCATTGAAGGATATTTTATTACATTATCTACATATAGCTCATATTGCAACATCTAGAAATACCATTAACATAGAAAAAAAAATCAAAACAAGCTTCGAGGACAATCTAATTTATTATTCAGGGAAATGCAAAGTGCAATGAATGTGAGCGTCAAAAATATCCTAGATATAGGAAAATAGGTGCTATACGAAGTTTTATTTGAAAAATATGTAGTAACGACCATAATATTGCCGAATTTGTAAAATGTTATCTCCATTTACCTCTACTGTAAAAACGCAAAACATTGCAGGTGGCGCTAGTGAAATGAATTAGAGCTGTGCACCCCGAATTAAAAATTACGTTTTTAAACTGCTATAACTACGAAAGTATGAGTTAGATTCGCCGGAAAATTTTAATTTATACAAATGAGAATGTACACTTTCATACGAAAAGAAAGATTTTGCGTTATAAAATTTGTGAAGATAATTTATTTTCAGGGACACCGTACCTTTAAAATAGTGTGTAAAATTTAACAAAATCAGAGATATACGGCAGTATGGATCTGAGAGAAGGGAAAAAGTAAACGAAAACTTATTTTTATGGACGTCATTCACCTCGCTCGTTCTCGATAATGCGTTTAATTATCTGCATAATGGTGCATCTTTGAACAAAGCAGGATTGATACTAAAATTCGTTCGCTTCAAGTTTTCAAATAAAGAAACTTAGTTCGATAACATTTCGCTGCAAAGTAGGAAAGCTGACAAAATTTCAGAAAAATTCTGATTATCATAGGTAATCAGAGATACAATAATTTAAATATCTAATCCACCATTATATCGCTGAAAATCTCCAAGAAATAGCCTGTTAGGTATTTAAACCAATATTCTCCTATTCGATTTAATTTCAAAGTAACAAGTTGTTGAATTTCCGATGATGACGTTATAAAAAGGAAACTTTTACAGCGATAGCCAGGGGTCTCATTCATGGATATTTTGTACGTATATAGATTAAACGATAAATTTAGCTAAAATTAATTACTATCAGATTGTAGACGATAATTTTTTGGTTTCATCGATACCAAACTTGCTGAAATCCATTCTGAAATAAGCGAGATAGAAGAGTTTGAACGCCAATATTCCCGAGCGCTGTGGACACTTTTCATCGGCGAGTTCACAATATTTATTTGGCGCGTTAGATCATGACGTCATAATCATAATGACGTCAATATCCTCGGTAAGAGAGCCTCCGAAAAGACTATATATTCCATATATGATTCGGATACTCTGTGGAGCCACCTTAAGATGGTAGTCTCAGGGTAAGGGACGTGACTCAAAATTGATCTCACGAACGTTTGTTGTCTGGCGTAACGTTACCATCGTTTGTTTTCACTACAAGCATCTGCACGACTTAATCATGACGTCATAATATGGGAATTTCCCACGCGTTGCACGGAGGTAAACGGAATTTTTTTTTCTATGATTTAAGAAATAACAACTAGCTAGCCGTGGTTTACTGTCCAGTAATTACCAACTCGCAAACAAGGTCA
This sequence comes from Pinctada fucata, assembly GCA_028142955.1. Classification (NCBI taxonomy): domain Eukaryota; kingdom Metazoa; phylum Mollusca; class Bivalvia; order Pterioida; family Pteriidae; genus Pinctada; species Pinctada fucata. The sequence continues at coordinate 57,061,696 of AP027107.1, forward strand.
TAGGCGGCACAGGCTTGCAATATAACCTTGCCGTCATCGCTATTTTCCTACGCCATTTCACGCAATGATAAAACCCGAGAGGCATCGCAGGTACGGCATGTCGTCACAGTGACGTCATTCGGACTTCTGACGTAAACAGTGCAAAAGATTCAAAGGCAGAGGTACATATTTGAGTGTTTAGGGGCGAGTAAATGGGCAATGAAGGAAACGATTCTTATCTTCATGTAGGAAAATTTACAAGACTCACGTCTAAAGACGGTAGGTTTCGAATTATAGCTAGAATTTGTATTTTTACTGGAGACTTCTCGCTCAGCTGATCGTGTTGGAAACGTACGAATGAAGAAAGAATACCCGATACTGCATCGATTTGCATCGAAAGAAAAGCATTGCATGTACACTGTATACCTCATAAATGTAGTCAAACCTGATGGTATATGCTTGCAATACTTCATTTACAAATATGAAGCCCAAGTTCCAGTCTGCAAGAATCTTGCAGACAAACAATGGGCGATGACGGCAGAGGTAGATTTCAAAGTGAAGAAAAGCGGAACTGAAATCGGAAGCATGCGTAGGAGATTGAGTAATTACACGAGTCGCATGAACCAATCAAATTATCACCGAGCCGCGAAGTGGCGAGGTGATAATATGATTGGTTCATGTGACGAGTGGAATTACTGGACAATGAATCACGGCTAGCTAATTGTTATTTCTATTCTAATATAGCACGTGAATGGGCGGAGCTTAGCGCACTGGAAGTTTGTTGGAGATTTTACACCAGGCGAGTTCTATGGTACATATAGGGAGAAAATTTCAAGTCATATTAGAATTCTCTATATATCATTATCTATTTTCATAAGTAAGCATTTCATTTTCTCTGTTTTATTTCCTGAAATTGAGCATTACTTATAGATTGAATATGTTTCCGAGATTTATACGTTTCTTTATTCTTTTGATATTTTCAGTATCTACACTAATCCTTTGACCTAACGTAAATGTCGAAAGAAATCTGATGTCATCTGATAATTATGACCATGATTACTTCGATTTTACTTAAGCGTGATTAGTGTAAATAGAGTACATTTACCTTTATACGATACCTTCGTTTGATAAGCATATCATCTAGAAGAAAAAAAATGTATGGTAGAAAGGGGAAAGGTGTCCGGCTCGGCAATCTGAGACGATTGGTTTTTATTAAAAAGATCGGGAAAATAAAAATGTTTTATGAATTTCAAAAGAAGAGGTCCAGGGTGGGGCGGATGGTGGTGGTGGCGGTTTCGGTTCTAAACAACTCGACTCCATCTATACGCGCATTGGACAGTCCATCCAATTTTTCCTTTTTTTTTTTTAATTTTCCTAGTCTTATTTTTTTTTTCTTCATTTTACTTTTTGTTTGGTTGCTTCCCGCGTTTAATCGTAATATCAACTGAGTCAAATGCACGAATAACGTCTAAATTCTGAAATAATGATAATTTATTTATTCAAATTAATTTTACAATTTCGCGTAAGCATGTCGATTATAAATTTGCCAACAAGACATACAACGCTATGCTTAACCTCGACGTAACGTATCGCAACGTAAAAAAAAAAGGGGGGGGGGGTGTTAGGGGTAACCCAAATGGCGCTAACTCGGTAAAAATAGGTTCGATTTCCCTGAAATTTGCACAGATTTAAGATAGATAATTAATCTCTTTTCCATTAGTTTTTTATTGAAATTAAATGATACGTTTTTTCATGAGCTATGTAAAGCCCCTGTCACACATACACGTTCTGGGATGGCGTTCGTACTACGACCATCAAAATTGAACGAAACGTGGCGTGAACGTAGTAAGGACGCGGGGAACGTAGTAAGAACTCACTGATACGTATTGAGATCGTAGTAAGGATGCCGACGAACGTGCCCGTACGCCAACCACCACGACCGTTTTAAACTGTTCAAAACAGTCGTAGTGAGGACGCGCTGATGACAGAACGTGTTAAGGACTACTTGCGAACGTATTGAGAACTTCATGGACGTGTCAGAAACGTGTCGCGAACGTAGTAGAGTCGTAGTACGGACTGCTAAAACTTTTACATATAATCATATAGAGATCGTCACGTCTCTGCCGTCCTTACTACGTTCTCGGTTTGAGGACTTGAAAAAGTAAAAACAGACCTCGTCCAAACAATTTATCTCTTGAATGTGTCATGATCGTAGCATGAACGCAGTAAGGACTTCGAGAACGTAGAATAAACGCAGTACTGTCGTAACACAGACGCCTTCGTCGTAGTGTGAACTTGGGGCGGGTCGTAGTGGAAAGTTGACTGAACGTATTAAAGACGGGAAGGACTCACTGCTAACGTGTTACGGACGCTAAAGGTCGTGTTGCAGACGCATTGGAGTCGTCAATTATTGTTTCGGAGAGCCCTTCCGAGTGAAAAATGCCACGTTCTCACTACGTTCATGAAAATTTTTAAGGACTTCAAGGACGTAGTAAGAACGTCTTGAGAGAACGTGTAGGTGTGACAGGGGCTTAAATGTGACAATTTTCGGAACTTCAGAAAGGTACATGTTTATCCTTATTTCCTATTAAAATCGTTTTTAAAATAAGTATGGTGATATTAAAACATCAAAATTTTACTAAAAAAGAAAGATGTATGTATTATCTTTGAAATGCAAAGCTGATACTTAATAAATTTGCAGGCTCATTGAATATCTGAGAACAAATTTCGTGACAAAGTCGCCATTTTCTGCATTGAAAGGGGGACAAAATTTGGAGATTTTGAATTGCGACCCACGCAAAACGATTGGTTTGATTTCTTTCAAACTTAAGCAAAAGATGCATGACATCATAGTCAATTAATATTGCAATTATGAAGAGAATTGGATCTAGGGATTATGGTGAGACTACCACCTTAATGTTACTTTCTATGGAATTGCTTGAGGATTTTAACCTTGTTGCAATCTGATGTCCTGTTTACACAGAAGGTGCATTAATATTGTCCTCTTCCGTTGTTGTGTTCTTATAATATTCGTCAGTCTTAAAGCATCCCTTGTCATCTTGTCTTTTGTTTGAGTAAATAAACTTTAAAACACAAACACACAGAAAAAAAAAACACACACACACAAGAAAACAACAACAACAACAACAACAAAAACAAGATAAACTATCGAATAACTAAACAAAGATGAATTAAGAGTATTCGATTTTCCCTTTTTTAAGCGATGCAGTTGTTGGTTGCTGAGATCTTGGTTTGTTACTCTTCGGTTGTTAATTCGAAGAAATAAGTCATCTTTTTTATTCCCATCATCAGTGGCTGAAATAAGCAGATGCCGTATGAGATGAGCTTTCAGAAAATGACAGTATAGGGTAAAAACCAGAGTTCAAGTCCAGATACCCTACTATAGGATCCTTTCAGAATCTGAATTATTTAATAGTAATTAGCATTGATTAAAATTAATTAGTAATTAATATAATTAATATACAGTAACTAGTTTAATGAATGTGCATTTTATACCATAAGTGTGTCACGGTAATTATTATACATAAAGTGCATGTAAATGTATAAATAATGCACATTTATCTATGTTGGCATAAAACCATGCAAAATCGTAAGAATCGTCCAAAAGGGTGGTCAAAGTTTTACATTTTTATGTATATTTTTGTATTCTATGATGAAAAACATTCGAGAAAAAAATTATTTTAAAATTCATATATGTCCCGTTTTATAGTAATGGGCCAATTTTGTTTGTATGGCATAACGCCTTTAACAGGGCTCAAAGACAACACTAAAATAGCCCTATTTTCATCGTTGAATAAGATTTGATTTTGATATGCAATAATTCTTTTCATGATAAAATCAGATACTTACTCAATTTATCTTCATTATAGTACTCACAAAGATAAAATATACGAACTGACTTGCCACCAGGGGGCGCTCTAATACGAGTTATATTGGGATTTGACAAAAGCGTCCCTATTTTGAACATGAATAAAATCTGTAAGAGAGAAAATTTTCCCATAAAATTTCAGTATAATAAAGTAAACATATCATACTTTAATATATAAAAAAATTGTCGCTGCCAAATGTATCTAAGATATGCAAATTCTATCAAGAATATTCATTATTTTGCGAAATATGATACAAAGATTTAATGGGAAAATGTTCAAAAGATAAGCATATTTGATCATAATCTAGAAAAAAATTATATGACATCATCAAAATATATTCTAAAAATGATGAAAATCGTTTCAGATCTTTTTTTCAATTTCCCTTATAAGTCCAATCATTAATTTCGACGATTTTCGAGATAGCCCGGAACGACGCCACCGGGTCAGACTTTTAGTGATGACGTCACGAGGACTTTGAGTGATGACGTCACGTGGTTAGGTTACAATGACGATAAAATAAGAACTTGACACGGATAAACTATCGCATTAGATTATAAGATTTAGAGTTTAGCTCAAGATTGCATAGCAAATCGCGTTCCCTCGTTTCTAGATGTGATTACATGTACCCATCCCAAATCTTTTGAAATAATCTTCACAGATTTAAAAGAACGAGTCTCTAAAATCGTCGGTACCGTGCTCAACTAAGTACTGGTTAGAGCGTCGAACCAATTACGGAAAGGTTCCTGGTTCGAGTCTTCCTGAAGCAGGGACACTTAATCTCACATCCATTGAATTTGAAGACGTTTAACTTCTGAATGTTCATCATAAAAGGATCACTATGCCACTGTTGGTTCGTGTCATCAGATTTGTGACATGTATTTTCCTACAACGGGTTGTTGAATATACTCTTCTATGATCTCTGTTATATAGTACTGAACAAATTGTCCTGTCTGTGCATTGTTGACATGACTGTGGTACATTGTAGTTTCTTTAAAAATATCGAAAAATCGGAAAGGAAAGTTTTCTTTACAGTCTCTACTCTCTGCTCTTTTCATTGAATTTCCAAATTCATTGTTTCATGGGAAATTGTGTCTAAAAAGTTCTTTCCCTTTGAAAACGGTCTGTTGAATCATAATTGAATTGATAAAATAAACGATATTTTCTTACAATGTTAGGTCGATCTTTACTATAAACATAACAATTTATTCGTATTTCAGAGAAAAAAAATCGACTGGGTTGCACGAATGATCCTCACTTAACTTTAAAAGATTGATAAAACAAGTAAATCAGTGAATTAACAACCGGTATATACCCATTCCTTTTTTTCGAGAAAACATCGAACAATCTGTTATTTTCATGTATAAAACAAGAAGAAGAAGAAGAAAATTTTTTTGATATGACTGTCTCATTCTTGATTTCAACTCAAAGTCAAAGAGCGCAGTCAACCAAATCGATCATCTATGGTTATGATGAGAAAATTCTTTAAAAGTTGGTTTATTCAAGGTCAAAATTTGAGGCAAATTTCAGGGGCCCTGACAACCTCTCCGTCATATTTCTTAAACTCCACCCACTCGCCCTTCCCGGGTTAAAAAAAAATCTTAATGGAAAAAGCACTCTTCCCCGGAGCACCCCCCCCCCCCCCCCCCAAAATCACTCTAAGTCCTTGCGTTTGTATAAGCTGTTTTGCTCCGTATTCATCCGCTCCGGTCCGTATGCGTGTAAATTATAAAAATAATCACTTTCTTTTATACATCTCCATTCTTTCTTAAAAAGTTTTTCTCCTTCATATCTTTAATTCATAAAATGTATTTCTCCTTCGAAGTGTTGGTATATCTTGTACAAAAGCAAAGCGGTCTTCGTTCTATAAAAAAGTACTTTTATTGAAAGGGAAAAAAAAAGAGTTCATGGAACTCCATCTTTCAAAAAAAAATTGTAAAAACAAAACAAAACACAAAACGAAACGAAACAAAAAACAAAACAAAACAAAACCAAAAAAAAAAAAAAAAAAAACCCGACACCCCCCCTTCCCCTCCGAAAAAAAAAAAAATTATACAGAAAAAAAATTAGAAAAACTCCTGGGCTAATCTAAGGGCGTAGATCTACATGTATAAATTACACGCCTTTCAAAGATCAAAGAAATATATATTTTCATTGTATATAACTTCTTTGCTGCAAAATCGTAATTCTTACATTGTTCGTTTGTGAAATTGAATATTGTCATATATTGAAAATGAAGCATGAGTTTAGAAAAACATGACAAATAATGATAATAACATATGAAAGAAGTGACGCAATCTTAAATCAATTTCAGTCCAAATAGTTCATTTCTCGATGTAGCAAAATTTAATCTGAAATGCGTCAAAGTAAAGATTGGGGTTTAACAAAATCCTCTTAACATATAGAGAAGTAAATGTGAATACATAAAATCATGACAATCACACATGTACTCACATAAATACAAGTGAAAGTTAAACAATCACAAATCAAATATCATGTCGCAAAGATGAAGAAGACGAAAAGAAATGAGCGGAAAGAGAAAATCTAACAGTAATGATTGTTATAAAGTTTAAGGTGCTAGGGGAGGGAGGTGGGAAATGTCCGTGGATATTCTTCAAATTTACAAAAAGATATACATAGTTGTCGTCGAGACGCTAGATGAAAACAGAATGATGCACGCGCATCGTAAGACCATGTAGAATCTTAAATGGGTTTCAATAAGGGGTATACGCGAACATAAAACATTTTATATAAGATATATTCTTACATTGTTAGTTTGTATTCTGAATATGAAAAGAAATGAAAAGAAAAGAAACAAAATAATGATAAGGAGGAATTTTAATGATACAGAGAAGCGAAAAAAGAGAGATAATTTCTTCGCTTCCTCGCAGCATTTCCTCACTTCAATTTTAAAATTGCTGAAAGTTTTCAATAATTTTCTTCGATAACATTTTTCATATTTATTCCCAACTATCGATTACACAATTTTGAACAAAGCTGTGGTCACAACTCGCCGCACATGCGTGTGCAATCTCTGGGATTCCGTATGCGGTCGTTGCGTTACATGTATCAGTTCGCCTACATACGAATTTGGGTTCAGTCACAAAAAAAAAACTTGCAGAACTCTCGCTGTGTGCGGTCTCGATCAGTGCCTTCTACGGATTCACCGAGAAGCAAGATACGCACGTTGTGAGTTTCAAGTACATTCAATGCCCTGTGACGCAAACGATGTCGTTCGCCTTGATGCTAAAACAATCATGAATGCTTTCTAGTTTTAAAGATGACGCAAATACGAATAAACATGTATTTTTATCATGGGCGGGTCCATGAATTTTTTTTCAGGGGGGGGGGGTCCTAAAGTCCAAATTTTTTGAAGAGCAAAAAAAAAAAAAAAAAAAAAAAAAAAAAAAAAAATTCGCAAACGAAAGAAAATAAAGTTATTGATTGATGATTGTCAGTTCTGTCTCTAATTATTAAAAGAAAAACAGGTGACTGGAGATAAATGGCGAGCAAATTACAGCTTAACATTTTGAATTTTCACATCATAGTATTTATTTTAAAAATTGATTGTCAGTTCTTCTATGCAAATACAACAAATGGCAGCGATAGCGAGCCAGCGAAATCTTTTAAGAATAAAATCCACTACTCGTGCCTTTTTCAGTTTCTTTTCGTTTCCTTAGTGCCCTTGTTTATTGACCTAGGTGTAATGTATATAAGTTGTATATAGGAAAGCGCAGCATCCTCTGAAAAAAACGTACATGTATGTATTAAATTCTGGCGAGCGGAAGCGAGCCAGAGAAAAAATTTTAAATACTGACGACAAAATATTATCAAAATGAAAGATTTCTAATACAAATTCATGATATATTTTTCAAATGTTATGACAACAAAAGGGGAATTGGGACTTAATCTTATGAAATATGTATATCAATAACAAAATTTAGGAATGTTTCGAAAATTCTAGGGGGGGGGGGGGGGGGGTCCGGACCCCCCCCCCCCCCCCCGACCCCCCCTCTAGATCCGCGCTTGTTTTATCATACATGTACATTTGTATGTATATATATATCTAACTGTATAATTCAGTGATAACGAAAAGAGACCCCTTCTCAAAAGAGTGGACGTATGTTTCAAATCTACTCATGTCATACTTCAGGGTCATTGTTGCAAGTTATGTTATTATTTGTTTGTTTGTTTTTTTAATCATATTGATATCTAAAAAAATCCCCAAGACGTCACGGAGACAATTACAGCTAAATGTTGATCTTTGAAATAGAAACGGCATGTATTTCTACTTCCTGTAAAGTTTACACTCATTGGTTTGTATTTTTGAATTAAACTTTATTTCTGTATTTAATACATGTACATGTATGTTTGATCAGTATGTTCAAACTCATCTGACAGGTTCTTCTTTTTTTTAATAAAAAAGCTTTTTACGTCTATTTTTCGTTCGCATTTTTACGGCGCAAAAAATCCTTTTGATGCATATTTTAACTGTCTATATCTCGATACATAATTATTTAGCATCGGTGGATTTTTGAGATATTTATGAGATTAAAGCAAAGAGTTAAAAGTTGAAATTTGAAAAAAATCAAACTTCTCTGAACTGAACTGAATTTATTACTCTTCACCTTTGCAATGCAATGGTACACAGAGATAAACATATAATACAAGACATTACAATGAAAATAAAGTGTGGCATGCGTGAACATAAACGGCATTTCTTATTATCAAAGTATGGATAAGCTAATACAAACAAATGAAGATACCTAATTAAAAGGAGCAAGTATATGAGAGTCAATGATGAAGTTGATTTAGTTTGAATTTCAAATTTGAATTTGAATTTTAATTAGGGGAGCATAAGAGATTTATTTTTCTAATAAATATACAAAGTTTTCTGAGGAAAGACGGTTTCTTGGAAGACATTACTTCTTCAAAACTAATTATATTTCTATTTCTAATATTTTTATTTTTCAAACATTTTTTTCGCTCTTCAGTTAACGTACTGCAATTTAGAATATAATGAAATTCATCTCCAATATCGTTTAAATTACATTTTTGACAAATTCTGTTTTCGCGAGGTATATTTTCCCAACGTCCTGTTTCAATAGGTAAATGCGTATTACAAGTGCGAAATTTGCAGAAAGTTATGGCATCTTTTTTTGTTAGTATATCTAAATAATTTTCAAATTTTAATTCATGTTTATAAATTCTGTAATTAAGTGCTTTAGGTGAGTTGTCTAAATTAGAGTACCAGGTTTGTTTAAATTGATCAATTAGAGTAAGTTTAACTTTTGCCTTAATCCATTTAAAGTTCATTGATGATGAGAATTGATTTTGCCATATGTTTGATTATTCAAAATATTTCGTACATTTTGTATCCAGCAAAATTTTCCATTTTCTTCATTGATATTATGACTTAATTTGTATAGCAAATGAGCTATTTTTGTTTCTTTACCATTAATTAATTTAGCCCAATATGAAATGATACGTGTTTGTATTTGAATGTGTAGAGGATGTCGACCAAGCTCACCGTATATCATGAAATCAGGAGTAGATTGTTTTAAATGAAGCAAAAGTTTACAAAATTTCAGATGAACTCGTTCTATTTTAGCAACATTGGAAAAACCCCACACTTCGCATCCGTATAATAAGATAGGCTGCACTATTTTATCGAAGAGGTCTAATTGACATTTAATTGAAAGGTTTTGCATTCGGCCTTTTTTTAACACATCATATAGAGCTTTTGTTGCATTTGATATTTGTTTTTGCTTAGCTTTTTCAAATGAACCTGTTTTACTTAAGATTAGTCCTAGGTAATTGAAGTCTGATACTACTTCGATTGTTTTCCCGCCTAAATTGAAATTATGATTTACGAGTTGTCTCCCTTTGCTGAATATTACAATTTTTGTTTTATCTACGTTAATATTTAAATTCCATTTCTTACAATAATTTTCAAAATTATTTAGTTGGTTTTGTAGTTGAAGTGGAGATTCGCCCATTAAAACTGTGTCATCCGCATAAAGAACTGTGAATAATTTTATATACATTTCTAGTTTATTTTCGAACATTTCGGAGACAGTAGGTACACTCTGGTCACCATTTTCAGCTAAAAAATCGTGTAAATCGTTTAGGTAAATAGCAAAAAGGAAGGAAGACATATTTTCGCCTTGTCTAACTCCATTTTCACAATCAAAGAAGGGTGAAAACTCGTTATTATGAATAATTTTTGATTTAATTTGACTATACATGTTAAAAATGATATTATATATTTTCCCATTGATATTATTTGACAAAAGTTTTAACCATAATGCTTTACGCCAAACCGTGTCAAAAGCTTTTTGAAAATCTATGAACGCGCAATATAACTTTTTCTTTTTGATTCTAAGAAGTTCAAATAGCAAATGAATAGAAAATAAATTATCAATCGTTGAATACTTTTTTCGGAATCCTGTCTGATTTTCATGTATTGTATTAAATTCATCCGAGTAGTTATTTAATCTTTCATTTAGCAATGAAGTGAAAAGCTTACCGACGCAACTTAGAATTGTGATAGGCCTATAATTTTGGGGGTTATTTTTATCACCTTTATTTTTATAAATAGGTTTTATGTTCCCTTCTAGCCAACATTTTGGTACTATCCCAGTTGTAAATATTAAGTTGAAGAATTTTTCATAAAATGGTAAAAGTTTATTGCATGTCGATTTTATGTATTCGTTCCGTATTTGGTCATCACCACATGATTTGTTATTTTTCAAATTCCTTATACTTTTCACTATTTCATCTTGTGTGATATTGTCGTTTAATTTATCGTTTAATTCATTTAGGTCTAGTTTTGACATTTCATTCTCAATCATCAAATTCATTTCATCGCTTAGTTCGGGTGCTTTATTTAGATCTTTAAAGTAATTATATAAAGTGTTTATATTGATTGAAGATTTATCGTCTTTATTTGATTTTCCTTCGTGTTTGTTTAATATTTTCCAAAATTCCTTTGGGTTATTGGTTCTTAATTCTTTTAATTTTTTACTCAAATCGTTCCTATATTTCATGATTTCTTTATCAAGTGTTTTCTTGTAACTTTTTTGTTTTTCTTTGTACGTAGCCTTTGCACGTTCAGACTTTTGTCTGAGGAAATAATTTTTACTTTTTCTATACTCTTTACGGGCTTCTGTGCATGCTTTAGAGAACCATGGTTTACTGTTTCTTTTATGAACTTTTCTATTATTTATTCTCAATGTTTTTGTCCCAAGAGACGTTTTAGCAGCATCGATATATATCGTATTTAATGTTTCAACAATATGATTTATATTTTCACTTGTAATATTATCATTTTCTTCTGTTTCATTCATATATTGTAATAGATTACTTATTTGTTCATTGTCAATAGCGTTTACATAAAGACTTTCATTTGTCGAATCCCAATTATTGATTATTTCTTTTTCATGAATGGGCATTTCGGACTGTTCTTGATAGTCTATCATTCTTACATTTAAGGATAAATTAATGGGAGTGTGAACATCTGAATACAGGACACTTTGCTCCAGAACTTGCATATTTGTTACATAATTGAATAAGCCATAGTCACATATAAAATAATCTACTGTGCTCGAACTTTTACAAGTAAGTTTTCCACTGGCATTGTCGCCAACACGCCCATTCAATATAATCAAATCGTTTGATTTACAAAAATCAATTAGAAGTCTTCCATAAGAATTGACCATTTTGTCTGTATTATTTCTCATGATGTATTCACTTCCAATTTCAAAATCAATTGTTGATTGGTCAGATATGTAATTTATGTCAGAATTTTCATTATATAAACTGTCATGGATTTCACTTTCTGTGCCAGTTCGAGCATTGTAATCTCCTGCAAATAGTACATGTTTATCATTCGTTAAAAGCTCATGCATTTCTATTTCAATAGAGCTAAATGCATCTCTATTACTGTATTTTGAATTTTCTGGAGGAATATAGATAATTCCAATTAAAAGATTTTTATCATACAAAGTTACTCTTTTTGATATTTCAAACCAAAGAACGTATTTACAGTTTGTTTCGTGAACAGTGATGTAATTTTTCAAATATTGTTTGAAAGCTAACACTATGCCTCCAGAATTTCTTCTGCCATATTTTACTCTATTTTTCATTACAAACTCATAATCATTATGTTGTAAATTGTCCAAGTCATCAGTTTTTGTTTCCTGAAAACAAAGGATATCATATTGCTCAATAAGATTCTGAAATTCGGGATAATTTAATTTATTCTTAATGCCACAACAATTCAAAGATAGAAGATTAAGATTGTTAAGTTTAAAACTTAAATTTTCCCCAGGGGAAACATCTGAGTTCTCACACTCCCCTGCGTGACCCTATGGGTGTTCGGGTGTCGATCCCACGCGAAATCGCTTTCGCGATGGCTTTCTAGCGCTAGTGGGTGTTCCATAGTATCTGGAAGCCGACGGACTTTGTACGCGATGTTCCGGCTGGTATGGTTCCCCGTTTACGAACAAGGTATCACGCACTAATTTGACACGATCACCTTTTTTCCTCAGCTCTTTCATAACTGGATATAGACATCTTCGGGCTTGTTCTATTTCATCCGGGAATTGTCGGTTGATTTGATAACGCTTTCCTCGGAGTTTGCGCGCACTCTTTAGGACGTAATCGAGATCTCGTTGAAAAAGAAATTTAGCGACGATCGATCTGGGTCTGTCCTTAGACTGCCTACCAAATCGGTGCACGTTCGCATATTCGAACTCCTGCTCGATCTCAAGCTCATTATACATAAAATCCCTAAGAATGGATTCTGTATCCTCTCCTGGAGATTCAGGAATGCATGAAAATATAAGATTGTATTTCATTGATCTACATCTCATGTCAAGGAGTTTGTCAGATAGATCCTCATTGGTTTCTTTGAGTTGATGTAATTCTGCTTCTTTGCTTGATTTGTAAGAATTGAAAGATGTTTCCATGTCTTTAAGGGTTGTTTTTACCACTTTTATTTCTTTTTCAGCTTTTTGGACATCTTGCTTTACATTGTCAAAAATATCACTCATACCCTGCATGTTATCATGGAAATCGCTACAAGTTTTGTTCATGACACCGAGCTCTGTCTCGATAGATTTCACCCTGTTAGACAAGCTAATCATCTGTTCACATACATCATCTACTTTCTTCAAGGTACCCTCAATACAATCGTTCTTTGCATCAATTTTAACATTTATGTCATTTAAACGTTGATTCATTGAGATTTCCATATTTTTTACGAGCGAGAAAAGTTTCCCTAAGGTGATATCTGTCTCGCCTTCATCTTCATACTAGATATTTCTACTAGAGTTAAGCAGATCACTAGTTGAAGTGGACATACTTGGCCAAACTAACGCTGTCGACTGTTTATGTTTGTGCTCAACTGACCGTGACTGTAACGAATATGACCGTGACTGTCCTGAACTGACCTCCACTTCGAACACGCTTCTTTGCACGCTTTTCTCTAAAGTTTGTATAAGAAGTAGAAAGATACAAATTCTCACTACAAACCGTAGATAAACACTAAACATGTCTTTCTGTGTCTTTTGAACTTTCTGGAGTCATTATTTCTGTATAAATTACGAAAATTTTATCTGAGTAAAAATGTTCAGCTCCAGTTCTTCACGCATGCGCATTACCCTCTTACAAAAGATATTGGTGCGTGAAAAACGCCTAAAACGTCGTTTTCTCGTTAAGCTGATTTTTAATGCATATTTTAACTGTCTATATCTCGATACTTAATTACTTGGCATCGTTAGATTTTTGATGTATTTAACAGATTAAAGCAAAGAGTTGAAAGATGAAATTTGAAAAAAAAATAAGATTTCTCTTACAGAAGATATTGGTGCTTGAAAAACGTCTAAAACGTCGTTTTTTCGTCAAGCTGATCTTTTATACATATTTTAACTGTCTACATCTCAATACGTAATCATTTGGCAGCGATGGATTTTTGATATATTTATAAGATTAAAGCAAAGAGTTAAAAGATGAAATTTGATAAAAATCAAACTGCTCTTACAGAAGATATTGGTACGTGAAAAACGTCGTTTTCTCACTTAGCTGATTTTTACCTCTTTTCAAGTTACGTTGTGGCTGTCTTTGGAAAAAAAAATTCATACATAATATTATCCTAAGATAGAATAAAATGTTATATTTCAATATATCAATAACAATATTTAGTCCAATTCAATTTATACTTAAAATTTTAGAGAAGTACATCAGCGAAAATAGGGATATTTCTACGTCCTTTTTGTAAAATTGGCGGGAAAAATGATGGGGTGGTATATCTCTGTAACCATTGACATTTGAACGAAAATATTTGACAGAATTATTCCTAGTCATTTATCTATAAGAATAACTTAAAATCATTAAATTTGGTTACTAGGTCATTTGGATCAATTTGCATGGTTTTATGCCAACTATAACATTTTATTCTATCTTAGGATAATATTATGTATGAATTTTTTTTTTGCCAAAGACAGCCACAACGTAACTTGAAAAGAGGTAAAAATCAGCTAAGTGAGAAAACGACGTTTTTCACGTACCAATATCTTCTGTAAGAGCAGTTTGATTTTTATCAAATTTCATCTTTTAACTCTTTGCTTTAATCTTATAAATATATCAAAAATCCATCGCTGCCAAATGATTACGTATTGAGATGTAGACAGTTAAAATATGTATAAAAGATCAGCTTAACGAAAAAACGACGTTTTAGACGTTTTTCAAGCACCAATATCTTCTGTAAGAGAAATCTTATTTTTTTTCAAATTTCATCTTTCAACTCTTTGCTTTGATCTATCTTTAGATCCATGGTAATTTCAGTAGTCACTGAAATGTTTCAATATCCAGCAGCAGCGGCAGCACCGGCGCCGCCACCACCACCACCACCACCGGCACCACCACCACCGGCACCGGCACCACCACCGCCGCTTGAAGTATAATTTGAAATGACAATTTTTTGATAGCGTGTTCTATATTCAACATTGAATACCCCTGACCTCTCGGTGGCGGCGGTGGTGGTGCCGCTACTGCTGGATATTGCTGCTTTTAGCTAGCTGTCATTGCGACAAACGATAAAAAAGTTGTTGGCAACCATTACATCGGTGCTCTTTGATGCTGTTTTAATTGCACAAATATACATGTTTTCTTTTTTTTATGCCCCCGGAATCACAGATTCGGGGGCATATAGTTTTTGGCCTGTCCGTCTGTTTGTCTCTCCGAAAAAAACGTTAACATTGGGCATAACTTTTGAATGGAAGGTGATAGAGCTTTCATATTTCACATGTGTATTCCTTGTGACAAGACCTTTCCATTGGTACCAACATTTTTGACCTCATGACCTTGACCTTTAACCTACCTTTCAAAAACTTTAAAATTGAGCATAACTGAATATGGTAAGTGATAGGGCTTTCATATTTCACATGTGTGTTCCTTGTGACAAGACATTTCCATTGTTACCAAAAGTTTTGACCTCGTGACCTAGACCTTGACCTATGACCCACTTCAAAAGCTTTAACATTGGGCATAACTTTTGAATGGTAAGTGATAGGGCTTTCATATTTGACATGTGTATTCCTTGTGACAAGACCTTTCCATTGATACCAAAATTGTAGACCTTGACCTTTCTCATACTTAACAGAAAATGAAGTTTATACTAACAAAAATGCCACCGGGGGCATTCATGTTTCACAAACACAGGCTTTATTATTGTATTTTTCGATGCTGTTGTGGAACAATAGCATTCATTGCATGCTTTGTATTTAACATATTTTGATCAATAATTGTTTCGCTTAAATCATAGACGTCTTGATATACATCTTTGTTTTAATCTTGTTCCGTCATATTGTTGTTATGAGGCGGTGGGCAGGGTGAAAGGAAGGCGGGAGGGGGGGGGGAGTGGTACCCCCTCCCCCCTGTTATCGTATCTTATATCAACGTGGAGATTTTGACTTCAGCAATACTAACGTTGTAGATATAAATATCATATGACATTATACTAAGGTCAAATTATAATATTCCCTTGTTACACTAGAAATGTGTGGAGATGACGTGCTCGATCGTTCTATCACACAACATGACATCCCTTTTTGTCCAGGAAGTTGGATATTTTCAATGAGTGGGATTTTCGAACGTAAACGTACAAGTTTGATGAAATTAATTCACAGTGTTACTAGTAAGCAAGAGATGCTTAATCCTCCAGGAACATTACCTCACTTCCAGACTTTGGTTTGATATCTTGGTGTATGTTATTGTCGTGTTATTCGATTTGTACCTTTTCTTTTTTTTTTTTTGTTCTAGACAACAGCAACCTAGAAGCAATGCCGATCTTGGTTAATGTTTGTTATCTTTTGGTGAGACGAACAGCAACATATAAGCAAAACCAATCTTCGTTGGTGTTTGTTTGCTAGGTAAACAGCAACCTATAAGCAATACCAATACTGGTTAGTATTCTTTGCTATATGAACAGCAACCAATATCTTATATTCCAATCTTGGATAGAGTTCTTTACCAGATAAACAGCAACCTGTAATCAATACCTTTTTGTGTTATTTGCTATAGAACCAGCGACCTATAAGCATTACCAATCTTGTTTACTGTTTTTTTTTTTGGGGGGGGGGGGGGGGGGGGCTAGATGAACAGAAATCAATTATGAATATCCATATTTGTTGGTGTTCTTTGCTGGACAAACAGTAAACTATAAATTTAGTGTTCTTTGCTGGATACAAAGCAAGCAATCAGCAACCAATTACCAATACCAATCTTGGCTAGTGTTCTTTGCTTGACAAACAGCAAGCAATAAACAATACCAAATCTTAGTCAATGTTCTTTGCTGGACAAATATCAACCAATAAGGAATAGCAATCAACATTAGTGTTCTTTGCTGCACAAACAGCAGCTTATTAGCAATACGAATCACAGTAAGAGTTCTAAGCTAGGCAAACAGCAATCAATCAGCAATACCCATCTTGGTTAGTTTTATTTGCTAGACAAACAGCCACACATAAGCAAATATTACCCTATCACATAGTATTATCTTAGTTTGTTTAATGACAAAGAATCATCATTTTGTTGAGAATTAATTTCGATCAATACTCTTTAGTGTTCTATGACAGACAGAAACCACACTGTCAGTGATACCTTTATTTGTTCAATCTATGTACAATATATGAAAGCTCATTCTTCAAACCTATTTGAGTTCTCATTTTATGGCCAAAGTCATATGTAGACGAACTGAGAGAACAATAGGCAGATGGATGGACAGACAGACAAAGAGATTTTTATATATGGTACCTGCATTGGAGTATGTGTTACACAGAAGAGAAATAAAACAAGTCAGTGATATACATGGAATGTTGTTTTTATTGCAAAAATACAGTATTTCCAATATGTATAAAAATCAAAGTTTGGTTAGAGAAAAGCAAACTAAAAACAAAGACAAAAGAAAACTTGTAAGTCATAAAAGGGTTACAATTATACTCCAGTTCTGAGAATTTGACAACTCTAAGATATGGCAATGAGATTTCTGATGTCCTTCTCTTATCATCAAACAATATCAAGAATATACTTTGAGATAAAGTTGTCATTTCAAGAGAAGGGCGAATCATAAAAAATCATCGCTGATCTGAGCAGTTCGTCAAATTCATAGATAAACGAGATGCGTAAAAGCATGAAAAATAAGCAGTCATACTCATATTTATAGTATGTAGGTTGAAAATCGTAAGCAGACGAAGAAATGCATAAAATACATGTATATGTTTAAGAAACTAGAAAAACAAATCTGTGATCCACACAAGCAATGATAAAATTATAAATCACATCACCAATATTTATTGTAATATCAGATGAAACAAATACTAATATAAAATCATACAAAAATCATTTTGATTCCTTTATCACCTGAAGATAAATGGGCTATTTGATTATTCCTAGAGTAGACTGCCCAACATATTCCTAAACTGTCCAACATATTCCTAAACTGCCCAACATATTCCTAAGCTGCCCATGCAACCATTTCAATTATTAAATAAATAAACTACCCATATTTTCATATTATGAGCTGCCGTTTTCATTACAATTCTATCCTCTATGTTCCCACCCAATCAGCTTACTATTAAAAAGTACCCCCTTCCTACCTACCCACTGTGAAACATTTCCATACAATCTTTCCAATGAGAAATACACAATTCTTTCTTAATCTGCAACTTTCCTAACATAGTCCTTCCATCAATTTTTTGCCTTCTGCAATCCCTCCTTTCCAAAATCAAATCTTTATCATATTTTCTTTAATAAGAGTAAATATCTTTAAAAAATGTCTAAGATAAAGAAAACCCATGAAAATATATATGCATATACATGTATATCCTAGTAACTTAGGTATGAAAAATGTCACTTTGAATAATACTGTCATGAAAATTAGTTAAAACAAATGTCAAAGACATAAAAATCTAATGATGAAATAAAAAAGTACACATGCAAATAAATGACAAATGCAGTGCAAATAGAGAGAAGTATTCACAAAATACTAAAATTACTTAAACACAATGTTGCTTTCTTTTACTTCAATATCAACATGAATATTAAGTATTGGTTAATTACTTCAAACTTTGACTAAATGTGTAAATTATGATAGGTGCTTTTTCTAAAGACAAACTTCTCTATCACAGAGTCCAGTGATATGTATTTCATAATATGCTCCAACAATGATCTATCAGTTACATGTACAACTCGGTATAAATGCAGATAGACAGACGGGCAGTCAATAAAACACCTTGGAATCTTCTTAATAAATACAATACCATAAATGTTTATCCTAAAATAATGATGTAAATACATGTATCCCAAATCCTGTGAACTAATGGAAATGTTTATACTCATCTCAGTGACCAAATTACAATGCATATAGTTTTCATGATTTAAACCAATGTTTTGAGCATTCAAAATAAAAATGAAAAAAAAAAAATATGGATTTCAAAGTAGAAAAGTGGTGCCTCTGCATCATTCATAAAATTATCTTAATTTCATACAAAAAGAGTAAAAGTTAGAAATTCAACACAAATGCATACAAATGTTCATTGAGCGTAGTCCACTATGTTGTTGAATCTTTAAACCGTCGTATGCCCTCTTTCAAAAATCTCCAGTAGCTGTGTGTATATGGGCTGGAGAACCTGTAAACAAGTATTCAATAAAGCTAACGAGTGGAATGGCACTGTAAAATGAAGAATTATGGAATTTACGCGGCACCATGGAAGAATTCTGGTGGTAGATGTAACTGGGCTCGCCTGAAGCCTTCTTGAAGAAATCTCATATAATGGAACTGCTGCGGTCCCTCGTACCTACAGGGGAAAAAGTTAGATTAGTATGTGCACATGCCTCTCATAATTAATCAAAATTTGGGATTATTTAAGAATTTAAAGGGCATAAATTAAGTCTTAATATATCACAAAATGAAAGTTTTATTACATCTCAATACTTCTTCACAATGCTTGCATGCAATATGCCCTAGATACCAATACATTGAAAAGTAGAAGCAAACAGAAGTATACAGATATTTATTGCAGCCCATTAATCATAAAACAAATGCTTGCATAGTACTGTAACAGACTGAAAAGAAGTTCTTCAATACAGATGCCTCTTTTTTAAGATTTACACAGGCAATGCAGAGTTACAGTCCCTAAAAACTTCAGATTAGACACACACTGGGTCATTGACCTTGAATATGATTAGAATATTAATAGGATAATCCCTGTGACAACATTTTGTTATTCTGCACTATTTAGATTGTCTTCTGTTATGCTACATTTGGTATTATATTTTTTCCAACACCGTTTTCAGTGATCTTGACCTTTGTCCTCTACTTTAAAAGCCTGAAAAGTTCAATCCCCATGACCAATATCTATGGAAAGTTGGGTGAATCTGCAATATTTAGTTTAATTGCCTTCAATGTGTTCAAAATATTTTTTTTCATATACAGATGTATACTGTCAACTGACCTTGAGCTTTTATCCTGAAAATGAATAGGGTGTATTCTCTACCAAGGACCATGTAGTGTGCAAGGTTAATTTGTGAATCTATACACTTAATAAGATTTTTTATCTTCTAGTTATTATAAAGCTACAATGAAATACTCAGAAAATGGCTCTGTCAAATCTTCTGGTATGAATGTTCATCTCTAATTTTGCTATGAAGTAATGTAGATTTTTTATCTTCTAGTTATTATAAAGCTACAATAAGCAAGAAAATGTCTGTCAGATCTAGTTGTATGTTCGTTAATTTTTTTGTGCTATGGATGGATGTAAATATTTTGCCTAGTATGAGGTATTATAAAGTTGTAATCAGAAATGAATATTACTTCGATATTCCTACCCGTAGGAATGTTCATCTGTAATTTTTTCTATGAATTAATTAAGAAATAGAATAGAAGTTATTATAAAGCTTCAATAAGTAAGATAATAAATGACTCTAACCTATGCGTAGGAATGTTCATCTGTAGTTTATACTAAGAATTGATATATAAATTTTATCTACTAGTTAGTTTAAAGCCACTATCAGAAAGAGAATGCTTTGTCAGATCTAGTTGTAGGAATGTTCATCTGAATTTTTGCAATGTATTGATATCAGAATTTTATGTATAAGTTATTACAAAGCTAAAATAAGTTAGATAATAAATGACTCTAATCTACACGTAGGAATGTTCATCTGTAATTCATGCCATGGATTGATGTAGAAAATTTTCCTACAGGTCATTAAAATGATACAATATGCAAGAAAATTAGTCTGTCAAATCTAGCTTAGGAATGTTCAGCTGTAATTTTCGCTATGGATGGAAGTAGATTTTTACCTATTAGTGATAAAAAGAATGATTTCGTCAAATCTACTCTTTGGAACTTTCATCTGTAATTGTTTGCTATGGATTGATGTAGAATTTAACCTATGATGTACTATAAAGCTACAATCAGAAAGAGATGCTACTGAATAAATACTACAACTACTAAAGGACTTCGTCAAATCTACTCGTAGGAATGTTCATCTGTAAGTCTTGTTCCGTGATTTTATGAAGATGTATTATATTTGAAGTGTACTGGTTCAGCAAATAAGCTTGTACTTTTTGTTGTCTTTAAATGAAGGAATGCTCAGAAATGTTGTATGCTCTTACAAAGGAGAATTTGTGTAATGTTGATGTGAAGAAAATAAAACCTGATTGACTTTGAAATCTTTTCTGTATTGAATTCGATATATAGACAGCAAAACCCAAAAATGGGACTACAAATTCAGTCCCTTTTTATTCTGAGTTGCAATACAGTATACACTGTTTAGTGTTATATTACAAATAAAGAATATTCCTACGTTGTTTCCTGTGACCTTGACCTATGGATCAAGGATTTGGTGATCCTGCATTATCTAGGATGCCTTCCAATGTGTTCACGTAAGATTTTATAACAAACAAATCATCAAAACTTTGTTTTAAGTTAATAATTCTTAGTTAAGATTAAGAGAGTGAATATGAAAGATGTTAGCAAGGTCAGAACATGTTAATTCTAATGTTGGTGATTGAAACTAACATTAAGTTAGTAATTGTTTAGATATCTTCATACATACTTCTGAATCAGTTAGTAATATCAAATTATAATGATATACTGTGTTACTGTGTAGAAGAGAAATACCAGTCTTATTAACATCACATTGGATTTTAGGAAGGACCATTTCTTATTTTGTCTTCCCGTGTAAGGAAAAACAGAAAGATAATTTATAGATTTTTTAAAGATAAAAACAAATATTACACATATCATAGATTTATGATATCTCTGTACATGCAGTATGTCATAACAATATCATGGCAATTATTGTTCATATTTACATACTCAGACTGTTAATTTCTACATCTCTACTGTTAACGTTAGTCTACTACATTATTGTTTAGTCTATACATCACACCATGCGACAAAATTCATGAGTTACTGTGACAACATCTATGGATACTCTAAGTTATAAGTTAGTCAAGCAATCATCAGAGTTTGCTCTCGGCCATATAACATACCCGTCTGCCTTTAATTTCTCTATTTCTTCTTTCATGTGAGGACACATTTCTCCTTTACGTCCCAGTCGGGAGGAGGCTGTTATTTTATTGGGCCGAGGATTCAGTTTTTGCATTATGGCCCTGTAAGTATGAGCTAATTATACAAGTCTGTACAGATGACATTGATCAGTTATTGTCTGTGCAGCTCAAAAACACAATATTGACTATCTTACCATAAAAAAAACTTTAATAAGAATTAATACAATTCATTTGCTCTTGTTTAGTTGTAACTTTTGGTATGATTTACGTATTGCACACAAATTGCACAGACAAAACTACTTAAGGCTTTTTAATAATCTATTATGCGATATCACAAAATTTTCCAGAGACTCGTGTAAATGTTGGCAATGTCACCATGAAAAAAAAAGCCTTTTAAATACCCCATCTACTGTCTGTTCATGAACAGGTAGATGTACATTGCCTGTTTGACCCTAATTATGTGACCTTGACTTTGTAGGTGAATTGACCTTGACTCTCATTAGGTGTTGAGTCTCCTTGCATGCTCAATGGAAGCCATTTATGTGACAGACAGACAGAGAGACAGACAGACAGATCCATATATGTGGCTCTTATATTGTAGGCAACATAAAAAGAGTTTTGTCTGTGTGAATTGATTGTGTGAATCAACTACCATATAACAAATATACCAAAAATTACAACTAAATGAGGTCTATTGAATGATATTAATTTCATTTGGAGGTTTTCGAGATAATATTGGTAAAAATTGTGTTTATTGTGTGAGCCATCTGGACAGTAGGTTATGAATATTTATACATATATATGTATGTCAGTGTCCTGCACATCTACTACCAAATGTTAAGGCCAACTATAGGGTAGGATAAATGAGCTAGCATTACATTACAGACAATATATTTATTATCAATAATTTACATGCACAGATCTAGGTTGGTTTCTTCTCCAGCATGGACTGTTCAGCAAAGGGACAATGCATACGGTTTTTTTAATAACATAATGTCAAATTTAAACCCCTATAATCTTTTTAACAATTTCAGGGGATCTTATAATTGTCATCTCTTAGATCTGTGCATATGTTCTACAAGTGCAGTATGTGAAAATTAGGTAGGCTGACAACTTGTGACCCCAAATGGACAAGATAATGACATTTGAAGAGTCTGAAAATCCTACAGCGAGGTATTACCTAAACTACTGTTGATCATGTCTAAATCTATAGGTACAGACATAGTGCAGGATATTTAACACATTTTACAAAGCGTGCACATGCTCTTCCAAATAGCAAACAAATGAGATAAGAGAAGACAAGGGATAATCCTAGAAGTCCTCAAACCATGCATAAAATAATTACCCACAAGCACCTGCTCAATGTTGATAAACACTCATTTATGATTATCATGTCAATATTAGTGCAACACATGATAAATCCTTGGAATTCCATTGGTTAAGCACCCAGGGACTATGAGAGGATAGCTATTGCTTTTTGCTTTACAGAGTTATGTTGCTGGGAGAGTAATGCGCTATATATAGGTGTCGCCTCTTCCTTGTCAAAAAACTGAATAGCTATACTCTGATCTTTTAAAATTGCTGTCAAGGTCATGTGATGCACTAAACCTATTAATGCCCAAGTGTGTGGGTACTATTCTCTCATAGTGTTGCTTTTGGAAGGTAACCGAAATTCCTTCCAAAAGCAACACTATGAGAGAATAGTACCCACACAAACGGGCATTAATATGTAATTAGCGTGATGCCTTAATAATATTATAACATTAAATCCACTTTTTAATCAAATAAATTATCAAGAAATTAAGATAGATTATTAAACGTAACTGAGCAGATGCTTGACAGTCTGAGTCAGTACAGACAATAGGATACAAAGAGACCTGAAAAAGTGATGCCATTTATAGAGAACGTACACAAAACAGGCAAATATCAATGAAGAGTCTAGGCCAGTAGAAGTATTGGCCGAATCCATTTTTGTTAAAAAATCTACTTGTAGTACTTAATGAACTACCTAAATGCACAAATATACCCAATTAAAAAAAAATTATTACAAAGATAAAAAATTGAAGCATGTGCACCAAATATTTCATAAGTAAGTTGTAAAAAGTAACAAGACAGAGTATAATGGAACATCTGAGTGGACATCTACCGACAGGACACCTGTGGACATGAGTGGATATCTGTGGACAAGAGTGTACATGGATAGGTGCAAAATGTGCAAAGCTGTAACTAAGACATATTGTAATCACATATAAGTCAGGAAATGATTTAGGGAGCAACCATTAAATTTTTATGGGGAGGCAGGATGACTTTGCAAAAAACATTTTCTGGATGGAGATTCTCGGAAAAAAAAAAATTCAAGCCCAAAGGGATATCCAAAAATTTTCCGGATCATGAAAGGAGCTGTTAAGATAAGGCGTAAAATCTGCCCTGAAAAGTCGAAATTTCAAAATGCAAAATTTAAGAATTTTTTTCGGTAGAAATGTCAATTAACTTGGTCTACATATGAATCTGCTATCAGATGGGATAATTTATTCAAAATAAGACCGATATTTGGGTCAAAATAAGCGCTTTTTACATAGAAATCAATGGAAAACGGAAAAGTTTTATACAACATTGTTCCCCCCCTCGCTTTACAAAGCCACTTTCACCAAAGGTGTATATCAATAAAACCCATTTTCTGACCAAGTGGGGTTCTGAAGCGAGGGGGGGAACAATGTCCCACAGGCCAAAAACGAAAAAAGGGGGGGATGGATGACTATTTTTAAATGTGTCTCTAGAGCGATAAAATAGATTCATCATTGAATTTTTTTTCATTTTATATCATGGAACAATATATTCAGAGTGTGTTCTGATAAAATACTTAACCGTTTAGAAGGAAATAAACGAGAAAGTTGTCTATTTCTACACCGTGTGTATTTCGCGCCAGAAACCTACATAAATGGCCGAGAAGAACGAAATAAAACCGTTTTTCAGTTTCCGGATTGCAGAGTTTGCCGATTATATTGATATAATAACCTCAAAGTTAATTTCTCTTATCCAATTTAGACTTGAAAAGGTAACAGAAGTATAATAAACATAAAAAATGTGTAATATAATGCATTTTTTGTGCATTTTCGTTCCATATTCGACGTTTTCCGTCGTCTGTACCCCTACCTCTTCAACTCGTAATCATAACATCTTTCACCAAATTTATTTACATAAAATACCTATTAGGAATCTTATAATACTTTATATTTTTATCCTGACTAATTTTCTGACTGAATAAAAGTGGAAGGACAACGCACGAGAAATAATCGAGTGCTTTCAGGGCTAAATCTGGCCCTTATCTTAACAGCTCCTTTGCTCCCCCCTTTCTACATGCCTGGTTTATCTTTGAAGTATTTGAGACATATAGTGTCTGCTTTGAGTATCATTTAATTGAAAAGATTATACGTTTTACATGCCATTCAAGAAATTAAAAGAAGAAGTGATCTACTAGCAGGAGATGCCTTAATATACTCTTCCTTGGCACCTGATCTCACTCCCTGTTTGATATTTAATACATCTTATGGCTAAACTTTAAGAGTAATTTGAAAAAAAAATTAAGAGAAATCTGAAAAAAACATAGGTAATCACAGATTACGAAGCTCACCTCGTGACAGCAAAATTCAATTCAAACATATTTCTTAGTACATGTATATTGGCTTTTAAAGGCAAAACTACTCAAGCAAAAAAAGTAGGTCAAGGTCATTTCATGAAAGTTTGATCAAAGATACATCCAATATGCAAGTTTGGTACATGTAGCAGTTATACTTTGCTCAATATTGGCTTTATAGAGCAAAATCACTCACGCGGAAAAAGTAGGTCAAGGTCATTTTATGAAAGTTTGATCAAAGATACATCCAATATGCAAGTTTGGTACATGTATCACTTGTTCTTTGCTCAATATTGGCTTTTAAAGGCAAAATCACTCAAGCGGAAAAAGTAGGTCGAGGTCATTTTATGAAAGTTTGATCAAAGATACATCTAATATGCAAGTTTGGAACATCTAGCATTTATACTTTGCTCAATATTGGCTTTTAAAGGCAAAATCACTCAAGCGAAAAAAGTAGGTCAAGGTCATTTTATGAAAGTTTGATCAAAGATACATCCAATATGCAAGTTTGGTACATGTAGCACTTATACTTTGCTCAATATTGGCTTTTAAAGGCGAAATCACTCAAGTGGAAAAAGTAGGTCAGATGCTGCATTCGATGCATGGGTCCATCTCGGCATCCAAAGATGAATCACTTGTGCAAGTTTGGTTGGTGTAGCATTATTACTTTGTCAGATACTGAGCTACCCCAAACTTCTTATCAAAATCACTCAAGCAGAAAATGTAGGTCAGATGCTGCATCCGATGCATGGGTTCACCTCATCATCCAAAGATGAATCACTTGTGCAACTTTGGTTACTGTAGCATCAGTACTTTGTCAGATACTGAGCTACCCCAAACTTCTTAACCAAGTCACTCAAGCGGAAAATGTAGGTCAGATGCTGCATCCGATGCATGGGTTCACCTCAGCATCCAAAGATGAATCACTTGTGCAAGTTTGGTTACTGTAGCATCAGTACTTTGTCAGATACTGAGCTACCCCAAACTTCTTAACCAAGTCACTCAAGCGGAAAATGTAGGTCAGATGCTGCATATGATGCATGGGTTCACCTCAGCATCCAAAGATGAATCACTTGTGCAAGTTTGGTTACTTTAGCATTAGTACTTTGTCAGATACTGAGCTACCCCAAACTTCTTAACCAAGTCACTCAAGCGGAAAATGTAGGTCAGATGCTGCATCCGATGCATGGGTTCACCTCAGCATCCAAAGATGAATCATTTGTGCAAGTTTGGTTACTGTAGCATTAGTACTTTGTCAGATACTGAGCTACCCCAAACTTCTTAACCGGACGCGGACGCGGACACGGACGCGGACGCGTGGGGTTATAGCATAAGCTCACTCAACTTCGTCGAGGTGAGCTAAAAATTCAGCAGGCAAAAGTCCCCCCCCCCTAAAAATCAAATGGTTGCTCCCTTATTAAGTTTTTTTTTTTATCAAGTTTTAAAAGTGACAAGATCATGTGATTTAATGCACTTCTGCTTCATTAAAGAAATCTGATTTCAAGGTATGAAAAACATATATCATACTTTTCATGTAGTTCCAACACAACTTTGTTCTGTTTGTTTTAAGAATGTTTTACTGGTAGTTGCACTACCTTGGGCATACTGTCCCTAAAATCAATAAGTGCCTTTCCCTTTGATAAGTATCCATATTTCCATTTCCATATTTTGTTAGGATAAGATGAGGGGGAAACTAAAGGTGTGACACAAGGACATACAAAGCAAGCTCAAAATGTTTTTACATGTACTGTATTATGACAGGGCATAATTATAGGAGAGTGAATTTTTTTTTTAAATTACAGAGAGTAAAACTATGGAGTTTTAGAAATATGGTACTTTATCATATTTGACACTTATTAATATCATAATGACATCACCTCTATCCATATCATAACTTCAATAGTTACTGTCTCTGAATTCATTATTCAGAAAGTACCACAAACACACTCACCCTAAACTGATGCTGTCTAATATTGAGCTTTGGTCTTCTCCTTCCGCCCCTCCCCCATCATCCATAAATTCGTTAGCATTTACTTTATGTAAGATGGTACCATTAGGGAGTGCCACCATCATCATTACCGGGAACTTGTAGTTCTCCAGGAAATGTGCCGCCACCTTGCTGTACTCAGGCTGATGAGAATCCTTCTCAAGATCCTGTCAAAAAAATAAAAATAAACTCACACATTATAGTTTAGTACATATATAGAGAATATGTGTAAAACAAATGCCCTCCCCAATCTTTACAGAAGTTTGAATCAACAACAATCAAGAAATGTGACCTTGAACCTTGATCTCAAAATCACATACGTACCCTCTCATTCAAATGAATATCAAAACATGTACTGCAATGGTGTCAGGGTTCTTGAGATACTAACTGAGAACTAATATATGTTTCTTTGACTCTGACCTTTCACCCTTCAAGACCCAACATTTTACATCTATTTGGCATTGACCTTTGACATGTTGATCTAAAACAAATAGGCTTTCCCCCTTCTTTTGAGTATCCATATGCCTTTGGTTTATGCAGGTGAAAGGGTTTTCAGGTATTCATCTGGAACCAAAATTTTACGAAAGCTTTTTCTTGACAGTGACCTCAACCTTTTTTACCTTAATATTGATGAGAGTCATCCCCTCCTAATATGTATTCATTTCTCTAAACAAAAGTCTAATACAGGGAAGTTTATATCAATGAATATAAACAAGAAACTCTCAATTCCCATAATTTTTTTAACTTCCTGGCTTCATCGGGTAGAAACAGGATATACACATATATCATTTCTACTCAATAAAGGCCGGGAGACTAAAAATTTGTGGAAACTGAGTGTTTCTTGATATTTGTATCTAAATTTAGTTTGGATAGGATGATAGGTACTTCAATTGAAGTAGAGATGGAATGACAGGTCACAGAAGGACAGAAAAAGCACACTCATAATGCATTTTCCATCTTAATGTAGGGGAATAAAAATTGTATACATGAATAATATAAGTATTTGCCAATTTGAACTTTGTTTTCTGTAATTTTACCTGCCAGGTATGACTTACCTTCAAATCAGCTACGAGTGACCAGCTGCTGACGAAGCTCTCGTTAAGGAGAGCCAGAACGGGCGTACTCTCCAGGGCTGTTTCCCTGAGAGTACGCCCGGAACCTCAGCAACTCTGATCGTCTAACGCACCCCAAAGTAATATATGGTGCACCAGACGATCCTCTTTTTTGGCAACTTCAAATGCATCGGTAAAATTATGATATACAATCTGAAAAGAAAAAAAAACACATTTCATTTACTTCAAATGCATTTGTAAAACCATGGTACACAATCCATAAAGAAAGGAAAAAAATCATTTTTTATTGTCTCAGTTTTTTTTTAATTATTAATCTAATCAATTATTACATGTACTATCTTAATAGTCAATAATAGACATTGCTATTTCTAACACTTTAATGATCATATTTCTATATTGGCATACAATGTGCTTATGTTTCCTAAATGCAAGGTGTTTTGCATCCATGTATTTGAAATGTCAATATGAAACTTACTAACTATCAACATGTGATGAGATAAATATGTACTCGTATATGACAAAATGCAACTATTATATGTTAACTGTTGATGCAACTTAATTAACTTGTATGTCTACATTATTTCTTGCATGTTGACAAAAACAAGTGACACACCCACACAGTATATATCATTCACACATTGCTACATCTTTCAGAAATTACCTTTTTAAATGGATATAAATGAATTTCTAGGTTTCTCTCAGCTTGATGCATGGTAATTTCTTTAGTCCACTTTATATTGCTGAGTTCCTTATCTATCTTATCTCTGCCCCCAGGGATGGGCGTGTCCTGTATCCCTGCCTGGTAAGGTACTGACGGTCCTGTGATGTTGATCTCCATCTGAGGTAGGAATCCTATGTCAACTTCCATGTTCTCCGACTCCTGTGGTCCATTCAACCACTCCATATCTGTGGGCAAATTGTCGAGTTTATATTATAATACATGTATTACATGTATATAAATAAATGTTTAATCACATTCCATGTCTGAGTGTTACTAACGAATTCATGAATTTGGCACGTTATTACAAGTACATCATATTGAAATAGAACTTCAATGAAATCTAGCTTTATAAATACATGATACTGCACCAATCAGTATGGCCAAAATTCATTTTTGAGTAAAGGATCATTGAACTTCAAGAAAGCTCTGATACATGTACCACTTACACCAGAGCATGGTAAAGGTGAAAGGTGATGATTGACTTACCTATATTGAGTCGTTTATCAGTGGGCACATACATGTTGAAGTGTACAATATGTTTGTAATCCCTGGATATTACCAGATTGCCTTTGAATTGAGCAGGAGTAAACCAGAAAGGGTAATGGGGTGGTTCGTTTATCTGGTACTCAGCATGGATCCTAGAAATAAATGACATAAATATTGGTGATAAGAAACATTATTATTTTGTAAATGATTATGTTTCATATAATGAAATCAAAAACTTAAATATCTACATTACACTAATGCATCCTTCGTTTTTCTTGACACCAATATAAAATGTAGCATGAGTGTAACCATGACTGTGTCATGAAGGGAAAGAAGCATCATGTAATGATGTTATATTTACATCACTTGCAAATTTCACAGTGCAAAATTCTCATCATTTAATACCCTTGTATTTTGGATTCATACCTGAAAACTATGTCAATATATTTGTCATTATACGCCCGTACAGTTGCTATGGCGCCCTGAGGAGCAAACCTGGAGCGTAAGAAGGGTCGAGGGTGGAACATGGTTAGAAGTCTGTGTATCAATACTAAATTATCCTCCACATTTGGCGGGAAATAGCGGTTACTGGACGTCATCTGGGTGTCAAAGAGAGCAAACAGACCCGTGTCAATCCTATAGATGTCATAAACACTGCCTATCTCTGTGATAAAGCTGTCCTCACGGGGAAGGAAACTGACAAAATGTTTGACTCCCGCGTTCAACCACTCCTTGGACTTCTCACGCCACGCCCTCAGACCAACAAGGGAGTCCAGATCATCACTGAACATCTGAAACAAAACAATCAAAAGGTGTTTAATTAGTGGAAAATGGCATCATAGGTCACCCTCTTTTTAGCTCACCTGAGCCAAAGGCTTGAAGTGAGCTATTGTCATACTGGTTTGTCTGGCGTTTGTTGTAGTGTTGTTACTATAGTCGCCGATGTCGTCGCTATCTTTGCTGAAACTTAAAAAGTTGCCGACTATCGATAATGGTTTTGAAAATCGATTGTTGCTATTGAAGTTCCGCCATTTGGGACCATATTGGCTTTAGAAAGAAAAAGGAAGGCCTGCCTTCTCTTGAAAGCAAATTTCAAGATTTTGTTATTAAGAAGAAGGAATGTTAATCATTTAATTTATTTCCATGATTTTGAATAAAAATCAGATTCTTAAATCACAAGCACTGAGTATTCTCACTTTGAAAAGATATAGAACATTGAACAATTTTAAACAAGAAACAAGAGCCCCAGAGGGCACAACGCTCACCTGATACCCATGCACACTCTTAACCTACTGATATTGCATTATGATGGTGCCAGTGCCAGAATTAAACCTTTTTTCAAAATTCAAAAATATATTATTTAGGCAAGAAATATATATTACAGCAATAAGAGACTTAAATATGTCAAATACACAGTGAAAGATTGTGCAAAACGGAAAAAAAATGAAAATGGAAGAAAAAAAATTTTTTGGTCAAAAATGAAATTATAGGTTTTTAGATGACTTAGAAGTGCATAAAAAGGTGACAAAATTGAAAAAAAAATGAAAAAAGAAGACAAAAAAATTTGGGTGCCGGCACCGGGACTTGAACCCACAACCCTTGGGTCCATGTGCACAGTAAACATGTCTATTCATATTTTAGAAAATTCATTAAAATTCCAAAAAAGAAGATTATAGCATGCAATGTATATCAAAGCAAAAAGTAACTTAAATATGACAAATATGCACTAAATGAGGGCACAAAACAATTCATTTATAGAGTTAGTCAAAGAAACAGTTAAAAAAAGAGCATTTCTGACAAAGTCCAAAAAGACGTGAAAAACACGTCAAAAATTTGACTTCGGACTGGAACCAAAAACAACAACACTTGTTAAGACATCCTTCTAGACCATCCAGATGCTTTCGGTTTGTCAATATGTGCTTCGGTTCTGAAGAAGAAATTTGTCAAAGGAGGGTACCCCCTGTGACCTACTTTTGCCTGTGGTGGCGCCACCTGTTGACGGATCCGGACGAAAATCAACAACACTTGTAGGGGACCATTAGTACTTCATGCCTACCAAGTTTCATCCAAATCCCTTCAATGGTTCTGGAGAAGAAGTTGAAAATGTGAAAAGTTTACGACGACGGACGACGACGATGGACGACAGACGAATTGCTATGACAATGGCTCACTTGAGCCTTTGGCTCAGGTGAGCTAAAAAGTCATATTATTCCGATTGTGAAATCGATTGTACTCTTCTGATAGTTTCCGATAATCGATAGTAAAAATTTTCCGATTTTACTACACTAGTTTGTTGTCAGAAGTTAACTTTTCACATTTTTGACATCTCCTCTGAAACCGCTTGGAGGATTTTGATGAAACTTGGTATGCATGAAGAACTAAAGGTTCTCTACCAATTTTCTTCATTTCTGCCCAATCCCTCCATTGGTTGATCCAGGACAGGGTCAAATAAATCCCAGAGGGTACCCCTCATAAAAAAAAAATCTTCCTGCTCCAGAACTGCTACATGGATTGAAAAACTAATGGCATCCGGGTGATCAGGAAGGATGCACTATACATTGTATTATTAAGTTTATTCATTTTTGGCCGGATTGCGAAGCAAAATCTGGTCTATGAAATGGCTAAGTCCACCTGTCCATCTGTCCGTCCGTCAGTGCGTCAACATTTTGGTTAAAGTGTTGCGTTTAAGTCCGTTGAGAGAAAACTGTTTGGAGGAGCACCTTGAAACTTGACATGGTGATAGACCATGATGAGACGAATCAAACACCTCAACAAATTTTGACCTAGTGACCATGACCTTGGAGTTTGACCTACTTTTGAAAAACTTTAACCTTGGCCATAGCTTTTGAATGGTAAGAGATTGGGCTTTCATATTTCACTTGTGCATTTCTTGTGACAAGACTTTTCCATGGATACCAAAAATTTTTACCTTGTGACTTTGACCTTGGAATTTGACCTACTTTTGAAAAACTTTAACCATGGCCATAGCTTTTGAATGGTAAGTGATAGGGCTTTCATATTTCACTTGTACATTTCTTGTGACAAGACCTTTCCATGGATACCAAAAGTTTTGACCTTGTAACCTGACCTTGGAGATTGGCCTACTTTTAAAAATAATAAATCTGGGCTATATCTCATGAACTATAGATGCTATGGCTTTGAAATTTCACATGCAGAATCTTTATGACCAGATATTTTATTTGATATCATGAGTTTAGACCTAGTGACCTTGACATTGACCTTTGACCTACTTTTGAGCTATAAGAGGTAGGGTTTCGATATTTTACATATGGATTCCTCATGACCAGAACTTCCATTTTATATCATGACTTTTGACCTAGTGACCTTGACATTGACCTTTGACCTGTCAAGGTCAATGGGTCGAAAGTCATGATATCAAATGGAAGTTCTGGTCATGAGGAATCCATATGTAAAATATCAAAACCCTATCATGTTAAAATCCGATAATGCGTTTTGATATTTTTTTTCAACTTAGCTATTTAATGAAAACATAGTGTAATCAAAGATTACGAAGCTCACCTCGCGGCAGCAAAGTTCAATTTAAACATATCTCTAAGTACATGTATATTAAGAAAATCACTCAAGTGGAAAAAAGTAGGTCAAGGTCATTTCATGAAAGTTTGATCAAAGATACATCCAATATGCAAGTTTGGTACATGTAGCACTTATACTTTGCTCAATATTGGCCTTTAAAGGCAAAATCACTACAGTGGAAAAAGTAGGTCAAGGTCATTTTATGAAAGTTTGATCAAAGATACATCCAATATGCAAGTTTGGTACATGTAGCACTTATACTTTGCTCAATATAAGCCTTTAAAGGCAAAATCACTCAGGCGAAAAAAGTAGGTCAAGGTCATTTTATGAAAGTTTGATCAAAGATACATCCAATATGCAAGTTTGGTACATGTAGCACTTATACTTTGCTCAGTATTGGCCTTATTAGGCAAAATCACTCAAGCGGAAAAAGTAGGTCAGATGCTGCATCTGATGCATGGGTTCACCGCAGCATCCCAAGATGAATCACTTGTGCAAGTTTGGTTACTGTAGCATCAGTACTTTGTCAGATACTGAACTACCCCAAAAACTTTAACCAGACATTGACAAAGTCATTCAACCGGAAAATGTAGGTCAGATGCTGCATCTGATGCATGGGTTCACCTCAGCATCCCAAGATGAATCACTTGTGCAAGTTTAGTTACTGTAGCATCAGTACTTTGTCAGATACTGAGTTACCCCAAAAACTTTAACCGGACGTGGACGCGGACGGGGACGCGGACGCCGGGGTTATAGCATAAGCTCATCTCCACTTCGTCGAGGTGAGCTAAAAATGATATTTGTATGTTTGCTGTGCAAAAAGAGCCATAATAAATAAGAGGAATGCTTATCTGAAAGAATTTTGCTGATTTTTTTTATATGATTTGTTTAAATTCAAGTGCAACAGGAAGGGGTGTCCTTTTTAATATTTCCATTTTCTTCCCTGAAATTGTTCATATACTTTTTGATATTTATTGTAAGAAATGTAAATGTGAAAGAGTGTTGTCAAAATGTCAACTTTTTTTGTATTTTTAATGATTTTTAAAAAATTGTATATACATTGTATATGTATGTTTTCCATGCCAAATGGACCCAAGGGTAGTGGGTTCAAATCCAGGCAGGCCCCAAAAACATTTTCTTCCTATTTCATTTTTTCGTGATTCTCTGAGCTTCTAATGCATTTCTGTTACATGTTTTTGCACTTCAACATTTTTATTTAAGCTAGCATTCTCCCCATATTTTTTTAATTAAAATAATATTGATATACTTTTAGTGGTATTGCCAGCTACAGGTATGTCATCTTTGATTACCCTATGTTTCATATTTAAGGCTCATGATCAGCATTAAACAGGTATAAATTACATTCGCTCTAAGATTTCCAGTGTTCTCATGTGAGTAATGTGGCCCCTGGGCCTCTTGTTGTATTTAGCTTTGATGCATAGGTCCTCTTCACAGGGAATTTAATTTCTCATTACAATTGGTCTCTCAACATTAATATTTCTAAATATAAATAGATAATAATAATGACTATTGAGGGAACATTTTTAAAAGAGGGTTTGTACAAGTTTCCCTATGGTCCACTTTTAATAGCATCCTATTTGTGTAAGTTTGATGACTATGGAATTTAAGTTTTTTCCTTTACAGAACTACACAAAACTTCTTAATAAATCACTATAACGAGGTAAGCGTTCAAGATCAACGGTCACTCGGTCAATGTTACGATATCAAATGTGTATACTTATATCTGCTTCAATAACTTCTAAGCAGGGGGGGGGGTTCAAACAGACGAGCAGATTGCTTTATATATATCCAATCCCAGCTTTGTTTATAACTACTTAAACTTTCTTCATCATTAACCAATAATTGCCTATAAAGTTCAATCATATCTCATAACTTGCCACAAAATGCTTCGTCTTGCATCTTTTATATACATGACAGTGGCGGATCCAGAGTGGCAAGCGGGGGGGTTTTGTGTCGACCCAAAGGGTCGATTCGAGGCACGAAGTGCCGAGCGGGGGAGGGTACGGGAGGGTTTTTTTGAAAAAATGAAATAAAATGGTGCATTCTGGAGCATATTTTCTCCTTACCTTCTCGAATATTCAGACCATTTTTCCACTCAATTTATGTGGTTAATAAAGATTTCTAAATAGAATAATTTCTCCTTTACTGCTGGCAGGGGCGTAGCCAGGGTGTTTTCGATCTGGACGTCTATAAAGAAGGGTTGGACCAAGAACTTCAGCTGTCCGGGGGCACAGACACTTTTACGGGGGATGACTTGCGAGGCCCGAAGGGTCAAGTGGGGACAGTATGGAATATGTTACCCATCCCCTTGAAGGGGGTCCCCCGTGAAAATTTTGAAAAAAAATGAAGCAAATTGCTGACCTCTGGAGCGTATTTGAGCTGAATTTAGATGGGATAACGCATATGATTCGATGTCAGCAGACGATGAACCGTATCTAAGATGAAGAAAACTTGAGACGTTAACATGACATTCCCTGAATACTTTTATATATATACGTCCACATAAAGTCTTTCCAATCGACCGCTCGCACTTTGTCAGCGATCGTTGTATCATGCGCGGATACAGCATTTTTGGTCAGAGGGGATCCAAAATTTAAGGAAGTCTACCTATTATGTAGGTACATATATATTGGTGCACATGATGGGGAGGGGGCAATTTTGTTAGCTTTCCTTTCGCGTTTATTTTCATGAAGGATTGGCGAGCGTAGCGAGCCAGAAAATTTTTTTGATATGAAATATTAATTTGTCTTGATTCGATCGAGATAATTATTTTTAACATTGAATATTTCACTCCTTATATCGGCGAGCGGAGCGAATTTCATGAGAATAAATAGATAAGAGATGTGTCATTTTCCAAATAATCAGACATCTTAAAATGACAAAACCTTGAAAAAATATGAAGGAGGTTACTTCCTATGAAGTAATGGACTGTTCAAAATATGAGTTCCTGAGACCCAAGACAAGTATATAAAATTAGTTAGTATGAACAATTGATAATAATTAAGGAATTTTGCAGAAACAATTGTTTTGTATTTGTAAATGGCGAGCGAAGCGAGCCGAAATTTTAAGTTTCAAAGCCCTTTCATGCATTTTAGACCCATTTCAATTAGAAATGGGCCAAAGCTGGATCCCACCTCCGAAAATCTCAGGGGGGGGGGGGGGGGTCCAGACCCCCGGTCCCCCCTCTGGATCCGCACATGGTTGTATTGAGTTCTAATGAAACACGAGAAAATTACGAAAAATGCATTCAAATCGGTGGTTTCTGGAGTGTCTTTGATCTATTTCTGAACAGTATTTTGCTTTAAACACTATTTCAAAAGACCCTCCCCCTTCTTTTTGGCAACTGGGGGGAGGCGCTCTCCTTTGTTTTTCGCGAGACGATGTGGACGTTTTTGCGTACAAATGTACGCCTGGCTTCGCCCCTGGCTTGTTGATTTGTCCTTGCTGTAACATGTACTTAGAATATTGGTACGATATCGAGTAAAAATGTTGAGTATCATTGGGTTTTGGCTTTGAAAAATTGAATGCTTAGTTATAGGCCCCCGGAGCATATTCGAGCTATATACAATGTTAAATAGTTGCCCATTTTTCCGGTTATTTCAAGTATGTTTTTAACAAAATTTGTAGATGACAAAAAAACTCAAACCGGGTATTTGAGGACAGAAACGTGTAGGTTTCGATCCCCGAACCATTTACATTGATTATTTTACACACGTACATGTTTTGCAAGTTATTCGAACATGTTCATATTATAGTATTTGTTAATGTTAATTTTCGGGAATAAAGTAAACAGAAAACCCCCTCTGCGACGTACATTACAAAAACTTCGCGATTGTCTGTACGAATCCACAAATACGCCAATTGATACGGTATCGAATCGATATGCGATAGAATGTATCAGAAAATTTTTGTAAATTTTGTTTCAAAATAGTGAATTCTGGCGGACATTAAGCAATTTTTTTATTACTCAGTTTGCAGGGTTTTTTTCAGAGTTCTAATGTTACCAAAAAAAAAAAAAAATTGGGAAACCGGGGGGGTTTTCCCGACCCCCCCCCAAACCCCCCTAAATCCGCCCTTGTATGACATTGTCCAGTACATGCAGATGACGTACGCCTTTAATTTGTGGCAAGTTATTAGATATGATTGGACAAGTATTACATATTGACGTTTTCACCTAGGCAAAGCTTTTTTTTAGGCGGGAACGTTAAACTTATTGATATTTCTATGGTGAAAGGTATCTCTTCCAGTATGATTTTGAGAATAATGTCAAATACAAAAAAGTTCAATACATGCACAATGAAACTGACCAAAGCATCGTTTCAAACCAATTCTAATTAGTACGGTGACCAAGCCTAAAAAAGTGCTCTATTTTAGGAGTTTAATGTCCACTCCTAGTGCAAGGCTATATTTGGTATCAAATGAAAGGTTATGGTCTAAGGTTTACGATTTGACATGTCGTCAAAACTTTTACGGGTGCCCACTACGTCAAATTTGACGTTGAAATGACGTAATAAAAATGGTGGAAAATTGTCATATTTTGAATGCTAATGGAAGTCTTTTTTCAAATTTGCTGAAATGTGACAATTTCACCTGCACAATCGAAACATCCTATCGATTCCTAATTTAGAAGTCGTTTAAAGTAATTTTCATCCACACTCGAAGACAATTTCTGAACAATACTACGATTTTAACAAGCATCTTTTGACAGCACTTTACTTCTGAATTTTGATTCCGAATACTTTATGTTCTTAAGTTGTTTTTATATTTCTTTTTAATATTGATCTGTTTCGATGGTACATTAGAGCATTTTTATCAATATACCAACAAATATTTCTTCCAATAATGACAAAACGCTTAATTGGTCCTTTCATTCCACCTGCAATAGCGACTAATAGAGATAAGTAGTGTATGCTTGTCATGCGTTCTTTCGTTCTTAATACCTCTTCATGCATGATGTCGATTTGTGCACACCTCTTGATCCTTCGAAACCTATCTTGTTTTAGCATAAATCGCCTTTCCAGACAAAAATCATGTTTCAAAGAAATTTCCATTGCAAAAATAAGGGTTTATTTTGTTGCATTAAACGCCTTTTGGGGTGAAAAACTTGGTTTTAAAGGAACTATCACAGAAAATAGGAATCAATGAATATAACATTTGTATTCATCGTAAAATAAAAAAAATTGAAAGACGCGATTTCAAAAAAAATAATAATAAAAAATTGAATACTCTACGAATAATATAAATTTTACATTCTAAATCCTAGGTAAAAGAAGGGAGGGGATCTCCAACAAGACCCTGTTGCAGCACCAACAGCAAAACACCAAAACACCCGATGCAAAAACACAAAAGACGAGCATAGTATGAGACGAAAAAGAGACACACGACAAGTAAACATCAAACACAAAAAGACTACACATAAACCGACGAGACTAATGGGCAACTAGTGCCGACTTTGGACGGCCATTTGCCACGCAAGTAGCAAATGGTGTGGTTATCCTGGATTACGTTCGCAAAACCCTCTTCACTTTTCCAATTACCCAGAGGTCTCGAAGAACGTACAATTGTGGTGTAAAACAACCTCCTCACTGTAAGATGACCCACACAAACAAGACCGCAAAACATAGAGACCCCAGCAACACAGATGTGTATGTAAATGGATATAAAAAGAGAGTTGTAAAGTTGCAATTTGGTCTCAAAAAGTTTGACTTATGTGAAAAATTGGCAACGCATAAATCTGTGAAAAGGACAAGAACAATGAACGGCGAAATTGGCTTATTTTGCCGTAATGCTTAATATCTTTTATTTATACTTTGATAATACTAATTTCTTAACCTTAGATGACTTTACGCCGTGATAAAGCAAAATATATTCATGTGAAGTGGAGTATGGTCTATTGTTTGCGACGTCATTTTTGACGTATGACACGGAATTTTGTCGTTGCTTGTGTAAGAACAGTGCATTGATCAGTATCGATTTGCTAAAAAGAAATGAAAATATATATTGCTACATTGAGGAAGTGAGTGAAATATTTATTTGTTTGAAGAATTAAAGCATGTTTTAAAAATCTACATAGATGCAGAACTATATGCATTCACTTATGCACAGTCAACTTGACGTCTGTTACGTTGACATGGCGGCCGGCCTGTGAACGTATGTCGTATCAGATTTGATTCAAATCAGGCTGAAAGAGCACTATAAACCACTAGCAGTTGAAAGGATAAACAAATACATAAGGCGGATCCAGGATTTTTTCAAAGGTTGAAGAGGTGTTTAAAGACTTATGATATTTCAAGAAGAGGGAACTTCAAGATTATTTCATATTACAGGCAAAATGTATCAATTTGCCTTATATCGCAATAATATTGCATATTATTTCGGAAGCATTGCGTTATTTTGCAATAATATTCCGTTACTTTGCAACATAATTGCGTTATATCTTAATAATATTGCGTCATTTTGCTATAATGATGTGTCATCTCGCTAGGATTATACGTTATTTCGCAATTCTGTTACGTTATTCCTCGGAGGTATTGCATTTTATCGCTATGTCACAATAGATATGCGTTTTAGTTATTCGTTTTATGAATGATTGTTATCATCAACTACCTGATGTGTACATCAATATGTACATCGAGACAATTACCGAATTTGACAAGTTTCCAAGGAGCTGTTGCGACAAGTGTTGCATGCAATCAGGACGCTGACTCCCCCCGGGACCTGGTCGTTATTCATTCCGAATTTGCAACCGTTACTGTGGGAATTCTAATCATTTTGCCTTGCTTTCTCGACTTTGAGAATGAATATATGATAGGTACTTCCTCAATGTTTATTACAATTATATTGCGTGATATTGCAAGAATAACGCGTTATTTCGCAATATTGTTTCGATATTTTTCAGATGTATTGCATAAGATCACAATGTTTCGCAAATCTATATCCTTTTGCGATATCACGCAATATCATTGCTATATAACAATACTATTGTGA
This sequence comes from Pinctada fucata, assembly GCA_028142955.1. Taxonomy (NCBI): domain Eukaryota; kingdom Metazoa; phylum Mollusca; class Bivalvia; order Pterioida; family Pteriidae; genus Pinctada; species Pinctada fucata. The sequence goes on from AP027107.1 coordinate 57,102,105, forward strand.
AATAACGCAATATTATTACTATATTACGCAATTTTATTGCGATATGACGCAATATCATTGCGATATATACAATATTATTGCAACTTTATTGCAATATGATACAATTTTGTTGTGATAAGATTGCGTTATTAGGCAGTAAAATTGCGCTCTTACGCATTTCCATCGCGTTAAATCTCAATATTTTTGCGTTACAACGCAATATTATTGCAATAAACTGCAATTTCATTGCAATAAAATTACGTTATTAAGCAATAAAATTGTGCTATAATGCAATTTAATTGCTGTATAACGCATTACCATTACAATATAACGCAATTCTATTGCGATATAAAGTAATACTTTTATAACTAGTTATCATGATTACATTTTGGTTAAGCCCCTAGGTGAATCAAAAATGTAATCATGATACTTTTGCGAAATAGAGCAACATGTTTGTGATATTACACTATATCATTTCGATTTGACTTAACACAGTTGCAAAATAACGCATAACTATTGCGAAATAGCGCAAATTATTGCAATTTTTTTGCAAAACAACGCAGTAAATAATTGTTATTTTCAATGAAGCAAACGGGCTTCGGTTAATTTAATTTGATTTTCGAAAAAATGTTATTTTTTTGCATGAAACGTCAACATTTTGTGCCCCCAAGAAATTTTATTTTGTGCTTTAATGTGCCAATATGAATCAACATATGATGCCCGAATAACATAAGAAATAAGTGTGAAATTTCAACAACATTTCACTTAGATTTGGTACATCTAAGATTTTAGATAAGTAGGTCGATCATATGTAAAGGGACGGGAGGGGAGAAACAGATATGGTGGGAAGGTATTACCCGCCAAAGTAATGGCAGGAAATAACTCAATTTAACGTATAATCAATTTCCGGCTCCTTTCGCTCGCAAAAATATAAGATAAATCTCTGGTTTTCATTTCATTTTTTTTCATCTCCTAGAGAAGGAATAAATTCTAGACCCCATGTACTCCTAAATTCTTGAAAATCATCGGTTGTCTTCGCTCGCCAGCATATATACATGTATATATGTATGAAATGTAAAAAAGAAAACATACTATGATGTGTTAGCTTTTTTAATCCTCTAAATCTCATCCCCACCTATTTAAACATTCTGGATCCGCCTATGTGCACTGAGTTTTGAGCATGTGTTCATTGCTACAGGATGTCTACAGCCAACCTTTGTTTCCGGCGTAAAATTTGAAGAATAATTTCTTGCTCATTCGTTTAATTTTTTTTCTTATTTCGAAAAAATATTTCTAAATATTCTAAAAATCTCCAGCCTCGCTTTGCCCGGCGGATCACTAGTATAGCATCAAATTTTGATTACTATTGTTCTACTAGAAATGACTGAATTATACCAAATGTATTGTACATATGTACACTTCATTTCGTCAAAATTTCCTGCTTGCTGTTCCCATCCCCAGGAAGTATTCATAAAGAAAAAATTCTAAAAGTAAGTTGAAAAATAAAATAATACAATAGCCATTTCGACCCCCCCCCCCTTTCTTAAAATATTTTTAAAGTCTTAAAATCCCTCCTTTTGAAAACTCTGTATTCGCCTACGACAACAAAATTAGGTCGGTGTTCAGAAAAGTATTGTTTCAAGGAATATTAATATGAAATATGAAAGCTCTTTCACTTAGCAATCAATACTTATGTCTAATCATAGTTTTAAAGACACTGTTTAACACATGTCTATGGCAGATACAGTGGCAAATGGACAAAATAGGTTATCAACAGACCGGTAATTTATTTGCAAACCTTCCAGATTTGTGCATTTATGTATTTTGCGTATACAGGGGTTTGTTTTAAGTACCTTAGTAACATATATATACAAGAAAATTGTGGAATTTTAATGAAAATTCATTGTAGAAATAGGACGAGTCTAAAAATAGATTTTATGACGTCATCGATACACTGAAAGCCATCAAATATTACAAAAATTAAGATTCTTTTATTTCATGCGAATTTTGTCCAAAAGAAAGTTTTTGCTTGCTTATTTCATTTGAATTACACAGTTTTTAAACCCTTAAGAGGCATAAAGTAAGATAAACGCAATTTGACCCCTATGACCTTTGACCTCTAACTAAACAATGAAGGCACCCCAAAATATTTTGACGACATCTCAATTTTGAAAGTTGTAACTCTATAGTTTCATTTGGTATACAATTTAGCCTTGCACTAAGAATGGAAATTAAATCTTATTTTTTAGGCTCTTGGTCACCCGACTAAATAGCTAGGCTTTTTTGACGTGATTGCAAACTCCTTGTTCTATATAGAAACAGGAGCTTTGTGGTATAAGGAAGGAACGTGAGAAAATAATGATTTTTTCTTTATCTTCTCGTCGTCACCACCGATATTAATTTCAATGGAAACTGAGGAGCTTCTTTAATTTTTGTCTAGCGCGAGGTTGCGCTAGACAAAAATTAAAGAAGCTCCTCAGTTTCCATTGAAATTACACCGATATCAACCACTAACTTGAGAGGACGTCACACCGAGGGGCTGGTTGTATTGGCGGATTTCCTCTAGTAGTGTAAAAACACAATCAGGAAGTGTATTTATATTTTATATATCGCTAAATCAGTGTAATCAACATACCGTAAATTCAATTTATATGTAAGGCACGGTCCATTTGATATTCTGGGGGGGGGGGGGGGGGGGGGGGGGGCTTGGGTTTTTTGTCGGAGCAAGATTATTTTTTTCGCCCCGGACCGGGGCAAAATTATTTTTTTCTCGCAAAGTTGGAGCAAGGAAATTTTTTTTATAACAATTGATGTGAATATTAAGAATGTTTGTGTTTTTTCAATAGAAATTCTTTATTTTTACTTTTAAAAATACTCCAAACATTATTTTTATGTAAAACTTGTATTCACATCTAAACTGAGAGAGGTGAAAGATTTTTACAATATACGATATATAATGTTTAGTTAACAAAATGTATAAAAGGTCATGTAACATGTAAGAGGGTCTGATGCAAGTTTTTACATGTAAAAATGAAAACTAGTGAAAAACTTATTTAAATTCTCCTTCCAAGCTTGTATATA